>JAPJBO010000467.1:0-175461 GCA_030068145.1 Diplonema papillatum | reverse complement strand
TTTCAGGTGTTTTGGCAGGTGTTTTGGGGTGAAACAAGAAGAAACTGTGGCAAGTGAAGCACACATTCAGAAGAACCGGCTTCTTTTTCACCTAACTCGTCAAAATGGGGCTGGGAGAGCAGAGCAAAGTGACAACCCAGTGCTTGAGAGCCCCGCGCGTAGGCAGACCGCGTCAATCCAGATTTCCCCCACTCCAAGGCAAACGTGAACACTCGAACACGACCCCCCTGTGGCTCGATGCGGTGGGAACACGGGACAATAACATCGGAAGAGACGGAGCGCGAAGGAGGAGGCGTTCTTGTCCTCTCAGAGCAGAGTCGTGCACAGGTACGTCCTGGTACCAGAAATAGAGTTGCACGGCAAAAGACGCTCTGGTATCTTGCTTTTGGCCCAGGAGGTTACGAATATCTCTGCCTGCGTGCGTCTTGTGCCGGACAGGCTTGGCATCCATTTTTTGGACTGAGTCGTGGGCAACAGTGCGGTCAACTCTGAAGGGCAAATACCGTAAACGGAAATAAGTTGGACCGGACAAAATGGTCCAACTCACCTATTTTGGGCTCTGGTGGTCCAACTTTTGTCCGGCCACTTTTTTTCGGGGGGTTCTGTGTACTTGGTGCAGTTTTGCGGCTGGCCAGCACTCGCTCCACTCCGTAGTCGCGCATGGGTCCGCCGCCAGGAGTTCCCGAACACTGCGCGGCGCTGCGCAACCCGCTGAGTTCCCTCCAGCAACTCGCAACGAAGCACCCTGGCCATGGTCATTGGTCGCCATGGCCCTGTGGTGGAATCACAAGATCTTCCTTGCGCGGAAGGATGTTTGATCGCGACCGGTTGCGGTTGGTCAGTGCCGAGGGTGGACCAAGATGCGTCCACCGTCTGTCCCATTGCTTTGGTAGAGTGCAAACGCAAAGATCGAGATGGCTTGAGGTTGTGTGGCTGACAGTGAAGGAAAAAGTATGAGCCGCCAATAAACGATGATCTTGGTACGCTCAAGAAGAAACGCAACGCATCTCTCGCGCCTGACTACCCATTTGTCACGGGACATTTTTTACCTCATGCCCATCGACCCAACCCCGCCTAAGTGGATACGTGCCTGGGCGGAAATATGTTGGACCGGACAAAATGGTCCAATTGTTTTGGTCGTCCGCGGTCCAACCTTTGTCCGGTCCAATATATTTTCGGTCCAACATATTTCCGGTCCAACTTTCTTCTGCTTATGGTATGGAAGATCCACGGGGGGTTTCGAGGGCTGAAGGATTCTTGTCACACGAGGTTCTAGGGGAAGTTGTTTGGGCTGTTGCCGTGAGATTAGTACTTCTTGGGGTTTGGCGGTTGCTTTGGTCGGGTCGGGGTGTTGGGAACGAACGCGGTGTGCCTACTGCTTCATTTTATTGTCGTTGATTATTGGGGTGTTGCTGCCGCTGCCGTGCTTGCGTTCTCACCTTCTTCCTATGCTTGTAGGGCCCATGTTGCCCATTCAGCGCACTTGTCTCCCGGGCAGCTGGCACGCGTAGAGCCACACTCCGGATTACCGCGTGGTTCCCTTCGCATAGGCGTCCAGGGCCTGCATTCGGGTGCCCGAACACCGGCCTTTGGTCCGCCTCCGGCTGAACCATCTAAGGTGCGCTGTGTCGCCCCCTGTCAGAATGTGTTGAGAGGTGGCCTTTTCGTTGCACTCCTAAACCACATATCTCCGTTGTGCCGTTTTGTAGAATCGATTGCCTCACTAGCGCACTGCTCCGCTGGACCTCCGGAGTTGGTGCAGCGTCTTGCCGTTGATGCTGCTCTGTGGCGCGTTTAGTCGCTCTCTGATGCTCGAGGGTCCCCCGTGCAAACCTGCCGATCTCTTCCATCTGCACTAGGCCGGCGGCATCTTGGGCGCATACATATTGATCCACATCAAAGACGCTTCGTCCGTTTAGCACTCTTCCTGCTGCCTCGTCCGCTTTTTCATGTTTACGAAACCTCACAAATTCTGACTATTATGGTCGAGCCCGAGTGTTACATTGATGGGCTGTGTGGAACTCCTCACTGCGGCAACAACAATGTCAAGATCCCTGCTTGGGCAAAGCCTCCGTGCCGAAGCGTGTCGGGAAATGGTAGGCATGCTCGGACCGACTGGAAGTATTCGCAACAGTCAGGCGGCCGCTTCTGCCCAGGGTTCCCCGCTCCCCGCTCACGTCGCTATTGTAGAGTGTGTTTCACTGTTGTGAATTTGGCACGACACCACTCACAGTGCGTCTCTCTTGCCTCCGTTTCTTCTCATTTGTAGACGCTTTTCCTCGGCAGCTGTCAACTAGCTCAACAAAAGTCTCAGGGTAAAGGGGCTGGACAGTGCGTACAGTTCCAGTTGGGTGCGCGCTGCTCCTCTCATCCTTTTTCAACGGCGCCGCTGTCTATCAGGGGAGATGATTCCCATCAAGGCCCCCAACAACCCTGCCCAACTCAGTCCGAGGGGTAGTGCACATCGACCAAACCTCCCCAGTTTTCGATCTCGCAATTTTTCACGCAAAACCCCCTATAAATCACTGTTTTGGACTGAAAAACACCTGAATTCACTTGTAATTTTCGGGCCGAACGGCTCGGCGTTCGGGTTGATGAACTGGTCCTAGTACGACCGAAGAGCCAACATGGGCCGCAGAAGAAGAAACGTTGTTTTGCGTTCATGCTGTTGACGGATCTGAGCTCACAGCAGGCAGCATATTCTGCACACGACCTCAAGGCCCTCCTCGCTTTCTGCCTGGCGAACACGTACGTACTGGTGAACGGCATCCTCATGCGGCAAATATTGGGCATCCCGATGGGCGCTAACGCCTCCCCAGACATTGCCAATCTCTTCTGCTACGCAAAGGAGAAGAGGTACATGATGAGACTCCTGGCTGAAAGGGACATCCGGCGGGCTACACTCCTCAGCATGACGCGCCGTTTTATAGATGACCTGCTCTGTTTCGGGACGAAACCCCCTCCCGAGTCCATCTACAGCATGGGGTACAAGCAGACGAATGCATGCGTAGGGGATGCGTATAAGTCGATCTTTGAGTGCGTGAGCCCCTCCGAAGAAAGGTCCATCGCACTAGTTCCAAGCTACTTAGCCCGGGTCTCTGGGTCGCGTCCCCCTCCTTCTTTTGGTCGCCTGGTCCTGCGTCTTGTTGGTCCGTCCGGGCTGGGGGCTTCGCGCTTCCCCTTCGTCTTGCATCACCTCGTCTCCACTCCCTGCCGCACGGGCTCCTACGTTTTGTGCCACCTGCGACGCGGGTCGCTTTACTGCTTTTCTGCGCGACGGCTGCTCTGTACTCGTTGCCTTATCCGCGATTGCCGCTTCTCGTACCGACCGCGCCTGCCTTTCCTGTTCTGCCTTTCGCCTCTGTGGTCCGTCGGCCGCCTCAGCTCGGGCGTCCTGCTGTGCTGTCTGGATCTCCTCGTCTTCCTTCTTACGTTGCTTGGCACTCCGTGCCGCCCGCGTCGCTTGCGGCGCGGGCCTCTTCAGAGCCGGTCGTCCTCGTGCGCGCTGTTCCGCCTTCGTATCCTGGTTCGCGCCCTCTGCCTCCGGCGCACCTCTTGACACTTCCTTGCCCTGGGCGGTGTTCCTCTTCGAGCTCCTCCCTCCTCGTCCCGCCTGATTCTCCTGTTCCGCTAAGGTGAACCACTTCTGGGCCCGTCGCCCCCTTTCCTCGTCCGATGGGTACCACTTTTTGAAATCGAATTTTCCTAGTCTCTCCCCGTCTTCCCTGCGCTCTGTTTGTACCTTTCCGTGTTCTGCCTTCGTGTACTCTCCTGCCGACACCTCGAGCCCTCGTAGCGCTTGCAGGGTATCTCTGCCCAGGATACAGCGCCTCTCCAGACCCTCCGTCCACCGTCCTGACGCGCCGAGCCGCCGCAGCCAACCTATTGATTTCTTTCTTGCCGGCAAAAGCTCCCCATCGTGGGTTCCTTGGAGCGTCTTGAGCATCCCCAACAGCGTCCTCATTTTTCCCGCGAGCGCAGCTCCTCCATGCGCTTCCCTTTTCTGGCCTGCGTCCTCCTCTCCGTCCTCTGCGTCTTCCGGCCCAACCGCCTTCTGTCCGCGTCGCGGCAGGTCCATTCCGGATTCGACTTCAAAGTCCACGGCGAGTTCTATGAACGTCACCGCCATCTCTTCCTCGCTCTTGGCCCAACGCAGTGTCGCCAGCCATTGCGCCAGCGCTAAGTATAGCGCCCTTCCATGCTTCCAGTTTCTGGGCATGTAGTCCGCCAGTGAATTCTGGATCACTTCCGTCTCCTGCGGCGCCCACTCCCAAGGATATGCAAGCCCACGTCCGTCGCTTTCCCGCTGCACCGGCTTCTTGTCCCTCCTCTGCCTCTCCAGGGTGATCTGGACCATCATGCCCTGCACACTGTTGACAAGTTGGCGCGTCAAGCCCCTGCAGACCCATGCCCCTGCTCCTTCACCTCCTCTCTCTTTCTTCGGTTTGATCCCGCAAACGGACATACACTTCGGCCATTTCTGCCATTCTAGCGCGGTTACCGCATACGTCGTTCGTATGGCGTCCCACTCTCCACATCGCCACCACATGTGTAGGTGGTCCTCGTCTTCCTTTCCGCAGTACTTGCACGTTGCGCTCGGTTGCATCTTCCGTTGGTGCAACCGCGTCTGCGGCAGCACTGCATCCGCCATGATGTGCCTGAGCACACCTCGTTCATACGCGCTAAGGTTGACGGCAGTCGCTCCGCGCTCTTCCCTAGCCTCCCCTTTCCCGCGCCCTACTTCCAGCAGTCGCAGCGTTGCGTTGCGGTCCACGCCCTCACCAATCCCTTCCAGGTTCTTCCTGTCGATGTTCCGCCACCGCCAGAGCCTCAGGGCTTCGCGCGCCAGGTGCCCCAGCTCCTTGAGGTCGTCCAGTGTCCTCAGATCGACTTCCTTCCCTCGCCCGTCGCCCGTCTCCGTCTCGTCTGTATGGTCGTCGGGAATTCGGATCGACCACGGTCCCGTCCTTTGCCACTTCATGGCCTCTAACGTCCCGTCAAGCAAGTGTACCGGCCCCGAGGTGCTCGGGCAGGGAAAGACGCGGGCCGCCGCTTGCATGTGCGCCCTACACCTCTCCGAGTCCTTCATCAGCGCCATCCACGTCATGACTCGTCGGTAGTGCACGGCCACCGGTGGATCCACCAAGTGACCCTTCCTCACGAGCGAGAGGCTAATCGCGGCGCAACGTCCCCGCCTATCCCTACCTGCAAGTCCCCTTTCAATTGCAGCTGTCAACTGTGCGAGCCACTTCTTCTCCGGCTCCTGTACCTCTACCCCGTAAATTGCCTTCGGGATCACGACCGAAGCGTAGATCCTCTCCTTCTTCTCCTGCGGCAGGGGTAACTTGCCCGCCCTCTTCGCGATTTTGGACGCCTCGTCCAACCTGCTCGACAAGACCTTCTGGGCGCCTCCGTCGGTACCCAAACCTGCCCCCAAGCACTTCAACCACGCCACCTTCTCGACCTCCTGGCCGGCTATCCGAGGGTTGGCCTCGGCTTCGCTCTCCCGCTTTCTCTTCCTACCGCCCTCCTCCTCGTCCGGCGGACGCTTAGCCCTCACTACCGTCCATTTGCTCTTGCGGGCGTTGGGTCGCTGACCCGTGTCGCCGCAAAACTCCTCCGTCAGAGCCACTGCCCGCGTCAAATCCGGCTTCGTCCTCGTCACGACCTCGGTGTCATCCGCAAATGCTTGCGGTTCGGCCCCCGGGACCTCCTCTTCAACGAGATACATCCAGACCGACACGAGCGCGTTCAGGAAGATTACGCTCAGCGGACAGCCCTGCAGAATCCCGTTCGTCGCCTTGAACTCCTTCCCCAGCCCCGCCGGAAGCTTGAACCGTCGCCTCAGCTGGCGGTACATGCCCCGCACTGCATTCAACACTGATGGCGGCAGTCCCATGTCTTCCACAAGCTTCAACATGACCTCCTGCGGTATGCGGTCAAAACATTTGCTGTAGTCGAACGCCACGGCGAAAAGATCCTCGTCGTTCAGCAGAGCCGCTTCCATCTTCGCCGCCAAGAGCCAGTACACCTCCTGCGTCCTTCCCTTCTTCCTGAAACCGCGTTGATCGGGGTGCGCCCACGATTCTTGCCATTCCCTCACGAAACGGAGGCGCGTCGCCGCCCAGAGGCGGTACATAACGCTCGTTATCGTGATCGGGCGTTGCTCGAGAGGCTGCGGACCCTCCCCCTTCGGGATCAACACCACCAGCGCCTGCGCCACCACCTCGGGCCAGCTGCCGGCCCCCTCCACGTCGTTCAGCGCCAGCGCAATCACGTCGAGGAGAGGCACCGGCAGCGTCTTCAACTCGCACACTCGCCAGCCGTCCATCCCCCCGGCTTTCCGCGCCTTCATCTTCTTCAGCGTCGCGCTCAGGTCTTCTCCGGTCAACGGGCGGTCCTCGCAAGCTCCCCTCTTCACGTACTTGCCATACCTTCGCACGAAGTCCTCCCACTTCGGCTCCCGTACCTCCTTGTACATCTGGAACACGCCTCCCCACGCCTTCTCGCCTCGCAGGATCTCATCCATCTCATGGAGATCGGCGGTCACCGACCCATCTCCCCTCTCGACGAACAGGGTGCTGTGCCTCTCCGGCTGCTTGCACCAGTCGTAGACACGCTTGGGGTTGTCGTCGATCGCCCGACGCATCTCCCCCCTCCACGTTTCCAGCCTTTTTGTTCTCCTCGCCGCCCGCGTCCTTTCGTGCTCCTTCTTCAACATGCCGCAGAGCGCCTGCAGCTCAGGCAGTGCAGGCGGGTTCGCCTCCTCCCACAGGCGCGAATCAACGTGCTTGACGCCCGCCCTGCGGGCTTTTCTCCACACTCTCATCTCCTCCGTGCTCGGCTGGCCGCAGGTGTCCCGCTTCTCTCCCAGCCGCACCAGCTCCTCGAGTCTTCTGCAGGAGCCGAGTCTCGCCCTCGTGTCCCGGTCATCCGCATCCGCCTCTCCGTCAACTTGCCTCGCCGCAGGGCTGCGCACGCACTCTCCCGCCTGCTGCCCTCTCCCGACGTATTGGCGCGGCTTCTCCAGTAGCCCTCCACTCCTCTCCAGCAGGTACTGTTCTGCAGCATCGCACACCGTCTTCCATTTCGCGTCGACCCCCTGCGCGGCTCGATACCGGTGTGCAGCTTCCTTGGCCCATTTCTCCGCCATGCCGAATTCCTCCTCGGGGTCCATCGCGCTCCAATCTGCGACAGGGAAGGCCCTCGGTAGCTTCAGTTGCGGGTAGCGCTGCTCCAACCGCTCGAGATCCAGCCTCACCACGACTGGCCTGTGAGTCGGTATCGACTCGGCTGTCAGTACGTTCACCCCCGATATCGCCACTGCCGCCACCGAGTTCGCGAATATCGCGTCTATACGCCTTCCTTTCTTCGACGCCATGCACGTGGCCGCAGGTTGTTGGGCGTACTGCTTGGCCCACGTACTGCCGACATCGACCCACTTCCCGGATTGGACGGCTGCGTTCAAAATCGGGCTTTCCTCGGGCTCGACGTTGAAGTCCCCCGCGATGAGAATTGGCACGTCCCCTAGGGTGGCCGCGTAGCTGAGGGTATCCGCCAGGATCTCCTCCGTTGCGTCCTCATCTGACACGACCCCGTAGATCGACATCATGGAGAGGCTCCTCCTCCCGTCCCCGTACGCCACCTGTGCGTGCGCAAATCTACCCTTCTCCCAATGTCGCTTCGTCAGTTCCCCCGGCGGAACCGCGCGCGCGGGCAGTTCGGTCGCCGCGGAGAACGCTACTCCCCCGTACTCCGTCCGCAAAGCCGTCTTTATCCGAGTCTGGCCCTGCATGCGTCCCCAAACCAGCCTCTTCCCTCTACTTCGGGCTTCCCCCTCCGCCTGGGCCCTGTCCCTCTCGCACACCCTCACCTCTTGCAAAGCCAGCAAATCCACCTTCCTTCCCCAGGCTTCCATTGTGTGGACTTCTGGGTGCGCGAGCAAGGACGTGACATTGGCGGAGGCGGCGATCAGCCCTGTCACCGCCGGTCCCGGATTCTCGTGCACATCCCCGCACGTCAGCAGAGATCCCCTTCCGACGTCCTTGTGTAACCCCTCTTCGGGATTGGGGTCATCGTTGTCGGCTGCGAGAGTCGTGCCGTGTCTGACGTGGCTGCCGTCGACAGGGAGGCCGCCGAAGAATGGGTGCCGCTTCCCCTCAAACCTGCTTCCAAAGTGGGACACGTCGTCCACAGGGGGGCGATGCGGGCCGCCGTAGCATGAGCGTCGCCCCCCTGCTGACCTGCTTCCCAAGTAAAACGCGCCGCCCACAGGGCGTTGCAGGCCGCCACAGAATGCGTGCCGCACCCCTTCAAACCGGCTTCCCAAGTAGAACACGTCGCCAACAGGGGGGCGATGCAGGCCGCCGTAAAACGAGTGTCGCCCCCCTGCTGTCCTGCTTCCCAAGTAAAACACGTCGCCAACCGGGCGGTGCAGGCCGCCGTAGAACGCGTGTTGCACCGTTTTAATCCGACTTCCACAGTAAAACACGTCGCCAGCGGTGGGGCGGTGCAGGCCGCCGTAGCATGAGTGCCGCCCCCCTGCCGACCTGCTTCTCGAGTAGAACACGCCACCAACAGGGCGGTGCAGGCCGCCGCAGAATGCGTGCCGCACCCCCTTAAACCGGCTTCCCAAGTAGAACCCGTTGCCAACAGGGGGGCGATGCAGGCCGCCGTAAAACGAGTGTCGCCCCCCTGCTGACCAGCTTCCCGAATAAAAGTCGTCGCCAGCAGGGCGGTGCAGGCCGCCGTAGAATGCGTGCTGCACCGCTTCAATTCGGCTTCCACAGTAAAACACGCCGCCAGCAGTGGGGCGGCGCAGGCCGCCGTAGAATGAGTGCCGCACCCTTATAAACCCGCTTTCAAAACAGAGCACGTCCGAGGGGCCCCTACCGCCGGGTGTGACGGTCTCGTCGCGCCTGTCGCGTTGGCCGTCGACGCGGTTGCCAGCAGCCGGGAGGCCGCGGAAGAACAAGTGCCGCATCCCATCGAATTCGTCACCAAAGTAGCCCTCGTCCCCGTTCGTACGATGACCGTCAGCAGGGGGGCGGTGCGAACCTGCTGCGCCCCCGACTGTGCCGTTATGAGCTAGCACGACCACGGGCTCCGGTGCGTCTACTTCTGCTTCCCCTTGGCGTTGCCACCTTTCTGCTTCTTCCTCTTCGTCCCTTCCTCCCCATCCGAGGAGGCTTGGCTGCCCATTTCCGCGTCCTTGCCACCTTTCTGGTGTGCCGCCGGCTTCACCTGTTCCCTGAACTCTCGTACGGTCTCCCGAATCTCCTCGTTCTCCCTCCGTTGTTCGCTGAGCTCTCTCCTTATCTCCTTCATTTCCTCCAGGCTGGCTTTGAGCCCCTCGTTTTCCTCCTTCAGGAGCCGCATTTCCTTCCGCATCTCTTCCATTTGCTCCCTCTGCCTCTCCACCTCCGCCCCATTCGTCGTGTCCACTTCGCCCATCCCTGTGTCTCTCTCTCCTCTGCCGGTTAAGCACGCCGTCAGCTTTGTTGCGAGCCCCTCGAAGAGTCCCTTGAGCATTTCTTCCATCGCCACCGTCGAACTCCCTGCACCCCCGGCCGCTCCCGGAGGGATGTTTCCCCAGCCCCCTCCTCTGTCGTTTTTTGCGCCGTCGTTTTTTGCACCTTCCCGCGCCTTGCTCCCCGGCTGCGCCGCACTCCCCAACACCGGAAACTCCTCTCTCCGAAACACCCTGCCCTGCCCCGTAGCGGGTTGGACCTCCTTCCGCCCCGTCTCCCATTTTTTCATGAAAGACCGAGACCCGTCCCAGACCGACCCCCGCGCCACCCCGGCCGACATCGACTGACTCACGAGCCAAAGCTCCCCCTGCACTTCGAGGTCCATTGCCGGCGGCGCTGTCAGTGCCTCGACCAGCCACACTGCTCTTCCTCTCCTGCTTTCTCTCGCCTCCCTTGCCTCTGCCTGCCAACCCTGCTCCCCCAATGACCTCACGACCTCATCCGCCGTCATATCCAGAGGGGGCCCCTCGACCGTAAACTTCCTCGTCCTGCCCAGCGCTCTGCAAGCCTCGTCCATCTTCCCCCTCTCCACACGCACTGCCACCTTCCCGTCCGCTCCCTTTCCGAGGCCCATCGTCGCAATACCTCCGCTCTTCAACACACCCGCCATCTTCGACGCCTCCTCCTCAGAATCCACCCAAACCATTCCCAGGCGGCTCCTCTCCTTGTCCTCGTGCAAGGCCCTCACGAAGATCCCACTCTCCCCCGAGCTCTTCAACACCTTATCCGCCTCCGCCGGCGAGACGAAGCAGATGCCCTCAGCTGTCGAACCAACCAGCCTGAACCTGGTTAGCACCCGCTTGCAATGCTTCGACATCCTGAGGTAGACCCCTTCTCGTGTCTCCCCCTCCCCCAACTTCGTTTGCACCACGACCTGGGCGCTCTCTCCCCGGCAGCTCCTCTTCGGCTCCTTTGCGTCGTAGAACGCCTCTAGAGGTGCCTGCGACGACACCCAAACTGACAGCGTCCTCGCCGTCCCCTCGCCCCTCCAGGTGATGCTCCGCTCCTCGGAGTGCTGCACGGGAACCGGGAATGTGGTCACCACTGCCGCCCGTGCGTTCTTCCGTGCGAAGGCGGTAGCGCCCAGCGCTTCGCCACGCCACACCACTACTCCGGCCGCGTTCCGGTTGTAGTGTTCGGCCTCCCCCGTCTCTACCTTCCACTCCGCTCCGCGCAGGCAGCCTATTGGAAGACGCCGCGTCGGCCTTTCCGGTCCGCTGTTGTTCGTCCTCAGGGGGAGCCCCACGTTCAATTGGGGCGTAACCTGCGCCACGTGTACCGGCGCCGCCATCCCTTCCTCCCTCCAACGCACAGCCCTGTAGTGCGACCCGGTGTAACTGAGCTTGATGTCTCGCTCGTCCAGCACCAGGTCGCCTATCTTCCCCGTCTCTCCTGGCCACAGCACTGTCGCGCGCATGGTGTCGTCGGGCGCCAGCTCGAACACCACCACCCGTCGCCCGACTTCCCACGCCAGCGCCTGCAGCGTGAGGTGGTCGCCCCACGTTCCAAGGCGCGCCATCCTCGCCAGGTACTGCTTGGCGCAGCCTTCGACCCGGCCGGTGATGTCTCTGGCGGCCAAAGACTCCACCGCCAGCCTCCTCAGCTGGGCGTGGTGAGCCGCCGTCCCGTGTATCGCGTACGATACCGCACGAAACTGACAGTCGCCCTGTGCCCCCGCGTCCCGCTCCTCCAGACCGAACATGTCGAGTCTTTCCTCCAGATTCCTCTTCCGCGTCTCGCGTTGCCCGCCCTTGCACGCTGCCTCCACCGCTCTTTCCCGCACCTTCCCATCCACATCGCCCTCTGTCCGGGGCATCTCCACGCGCGTCTTGCGCCTGGCTTCCCCGAGCAGCTGCTGCGCGCGCCTCGTCCTTCTCAGCAGCCTGTGCGGGCACGCCACCTGCCGCAAGATCCAGAGTCTAACTCTGTCCATCCCGCCCACCAGCTTCACCGCGCCTCCCGGTGTCACCCTCTCCAGCGCCACGCAGGCCGCTTCCAGCTCCGCCTCTTCCATGTCGAGGCAGTCGACAGCTTCTTCAAAGGTCCACGACTCGTGGTCCTTCTTTCCTTCGGCGATGACGGCGATGCCAATCTTGCCGTCTTCGTTTTTCGCCGCGCCGTATCGAACCACGGCCGACCCGTCCCCTCCCGCACCCGGATACCAGGCTGACGCCCTCTCAGCCACCACCGGAGTGGTGCCCAGGATCCGCCACTTGGAGGCGGGGCGTCTCGACCGGAGAACACTCTTCATTTTGTTTATTTTGTTGATAATGTGTGTTGAATCCCTGCGTAGGGGATGCGACTTTCCTTGGCATACGGATACGACATGAGGTCTCCGGCGCGTCTGGAAGGCGATACATGCGACTGTCGGTCTTGGACAAGGCGAAAGCCTACCCGTACCGCCCCCTCGCGTACACGTCAGTCCTGTCTACGGCCCCGTCAAACTTCGGTTCGAGCATCCTCATTGGGGCCCTCGTTCGCAACGGTAGGATCGCCAACAACATATATGATTTCAAGACCGAAATGAACAACACGGTCTTGAAACTCATGCGGCGTGGTTACCGGAAAAGCGTTTTGAAGAGTGGATTCCGCAAATGGCTCCTGGACACATACCCAGAGGCCAAATTTGGCGAGCATTGCGGGAAGGTGCGGAGGCACTTCTTCTGGCTCATTCACGAGGTGGAACGCACTCTATCACTGCCAGAGCCGGCCGCGATGGACCTTGCGATCGAGCGCCTTCTGGCTGAAAGACCCTTCGTGAAATACAATGGCCGCCCCCAACCTGTCCCGGAAGCTGAAGATGACGCCCCCCGATCACCGCCCACCGAAGCACCGACCCGACAGGCTGACACGACCGCCCCCCGTGAGTCCACGCGGAAAGGCCACAAGCGAAAGGCTGAAGAGGACGAACAACGGGCTTCAAAGCGACGCCGCTCGAATGTCCACAAACCGGTTCTAACAGTTGCCCCTCCATCCACGTGCTACCGATCAGACGTTTGTACACACCCGCCTTCCGTGAGGCATGATCCGACGCTGTTTGGCCCCGCCGGCCTCCCGAATCTGGGGAACACGTGCTTCTTTGGTGCGGTGCTGCAGCTCCTGCTACGGGTTGGGCCGATCAGAGAGATGTACTGGAGCCTTGCGCAGGACCTCCCCAACTGCCGTGGATTTCTCGGGGACTTCCTGGCTTACTTTGCCATGCTGTCAAGCTCTCGCGACAGTGGTGACCAGCGTAGCCGGGATTGTCGGAGAATGGGTGTCCAAGCCATCCTGAGCATGTTCGCAAACTTCTGCGATGCACGGCAGCACGATGCGCACGAAGCTCTGGTAGCGATACTCAGCGCGACTAGTGCGACGCTGGGTCCGGACTAAACGGGGACCCCCTGCCCGGGCTACCAACTCTTCGTAACATGCTTGGAGAACGGCTGGACCAGCTCAGTACGATGCAGTGCATGTGGACGCACTTCCAGCAGTCAGGTAATGCAATGTTTGCAAATTCCTTGCGGAAGGAAGCTGGAAGACTCTCTCCACGTGCACGGGTTTGTGAATCCGGAGAGAGTATGCGACTGCAAGGCTGTAGGTACGGTGGTTGAAAATATGGATCTCCGTCTGACACCCGACTCCTTCTGCCCCTGTGGTAATTCGCCACCCTGCCCGCCCTTGCCGGACTCCCAATGTCTGACACCGCATGGTCAGTTGTTTGAACAGCAGTTAACAGGTTCCCCGGTGCTGCGATGTCAACACTGCTCCGTTGAATGCACGAAGGATGGCCAGACGTTCCAAGGTCTGAGGGGACTCCGCGCGCATGAGAGACGTTGCCACCTCGCGGGTGTGAGATTCTGATCCGCGTCGTTTGAGCCTCATCGGATTCTTGATTGCTGGCTGGTCTATGTTTCACTCCGCACCCGTTTACCCTGACTAACGGGAAAAACTCGAAGTGTCTGTACGAGTGAACGCACACTAACATGAGAGGATGAAGGCACGTATATGCCGCCTGGCCCTGTGCTAGGCGTAGTTTGAGGTTGTACTTATTTCCGAACAACCTACCACGAGCTTATCCACCCACACCCCCATTTTTCCCCTTTCTTTTTATTTACTTTTTCCCGCCCGATGTCGCTGATGACTAACGGACCGTCGGACCCGTCCCAACGGGGGTGCTTATGGAAGCTGCAATGAAGGCTTAGACCGGTACGGGCTACATGGCAACCCCTGCTCAACATGTAGAACGTGGGGGGCCCTTGATCACATTCATTACGGGTGTGGTCGTGGTGTCGGTCGCAATAGTCGCTTTGCTAGCCAAAGAGAGAGATAGAGAGAAAAAGAGCGCCAGAGAGAAAAGAAAAGATAACGTTATCTTCCGGAAAAGAAGGGTTACGCGAACCCCCGAAAAAATAATTACCCCCAAAAAAAATATACAGAAAAAAATAAAAACACAAACCGACGGTGACCCCCAAAACCTTTTTCAACCTTTCCAACACCCTTCAAGCTAAACCATTATACAACGACCCCCCCCCCCCCCCCTAGGGCTAAGTTGGATGGAAACGCCGTTTCTTTTAGTTTTTTCGAAATATGGAAACGGAAACGGAAACGGAAACGGAAACGTTTCCGTTTCTTTTAAAAGAAACGCCGGAAGGCTCCTCATGCTGAGGGGTCCTATAGGATACCACTTCGCGGGTCCTTCTGTGTGTCCGTCGGGTGTCCGTTTCCAGCCAAATTTTGGCTTTCCTTTCAGAGGGCGGGATCACCTTCTTCTTTTGATCTACCAGCGGGCACTTCTCTTCCTCCGTCTTCTGGCGGGCTCTCTGACTCTTCAGGGCCCTTCCTGGGCTGTTCTTCGACTTGGCTCGGCCCCTTCTTGTGTGTCGTCGCGGTCTCGTTTGTGCAGAGCAGTCGCCGGTGCTCACCGCTTTCACAAACAAAACTACGCATTTCTTTCGTCGGCGATCTGGCACGAGCAAATTGGTAACCACAAGTTAGTGATGCAGAATGTCGTCTCGTGTGGATGTCTTCTGACACCAGATTCCACTCTGTGCCTACCACTTCGTCTTCTGCTGCTTCCAACCCACGTTCTCATGTGAGTGGGGCTTTTTGAATCTGCCGTCCTCTTCTGCATTGTTGGTGGTTCTTCCTGCCGTCGTTGTCTATGCTCCGACAACACCGCCCGATGGCGCCCCTTCCGGTGACGGTTGCTACCCGTCGTCGTATGCAAGGTGCACTGTGGCAAGTGATGTTTAACGCACACGTTGCTGCGTGGCCATCGCTTTTCTGGCGGGTTTAACATTGCCCCGGCATACGTGTGCCCTTCTCACCTCCTGATGCTGATTGCACTCCCTCTTTGTCTTACGCCGCCGAAAAACCCCGGTCTTGTAGCCTGTGGCGCTGAACGATCGTATCTGTAGAGTCTATTATTGGAAGCGGATGTGCTTTCCCGATCGTCTTCAGCGCGTTGGCCAACGGCCTCGCATAACAGAGCATCGTCGCCACAGCCATTGGTGTAAAGAGCTGCAGATCTCAAAGTCATCACAACCGGATGCGTGTGGTTGCGTCTGCTCCACGCGGTCGCAACTCTTATGCTTCTTTCCTCCCTCCTTTTCGGAGCCTCCTTGTCCATGGTTTCCCACTGGATTGCGGGGTCCGCCGTTTGGAACACATTTCCGGTCGGACCTTCAGCCAGTATACTAGTGGCATACCAGCCGTTTCTTTTGAAAAGAAACGGCGTTTCCATCCACCGCCAAAAAGAAGGAAACGGAAACGGAAACGGAAACGGAAACGTTTCCAACGTTTCCATCCTACATAGCCCTAGGGGGGGTCAATCTACTGTTTAAAAGTGTCCCAATGGACCATTTTTCAACCTTCAAATATAACGACAAAGCCGGCTCCGAAAACTGGATTTTCGGGTGCAAAACACCAACTCTGCACGAAATACCGCTGGATGAGCACCCAACGGGCGTTGGATGGTTGCTGAACATGGGTGTCAAAAATGCTGTCCAAAGTCGTGCCACCCTTTTACCCCAGGCTACTTCAACCGCCAAAATTCACTTTAAATTCATACTGGGAGACCAGGAGGCCCTCATCTGCGGTGGAAAACACCAGCAAAAACGCTATTTTTCTACGCCAGACTTCTTCGGGGGAGGGGAGACTGAGTTTAACGATCAAAGAGAGCATCACCGTGCTGCAGCCGTAAGTCAACGCTGATGCCTTTGTACGGCAAGGCACTTGCAGCCCCGTCGCGGGATTGACCAGCTCCGTGCGTTGCATTTTCAAAAGAAGCCCCTCAGGTAGACGTAAGGTCTAGTTTGTGCCACCTTGGCAGATGTGAAGGGGTGAATGCTGCTTCCGAATCGTTGCAAAAACATTCGTGTCGTCCTCATAGGCGGCACGCATTACCGGAGAAGAGCTGCTCAGACCAATGTTCGTGCAGTTCTGGGACACGCTTTGTGGAAAGTGAGGTAAGGAAAACGGCTTCGACATTTTTGCACGCACGACAAGCACAGACGGTAGCCCCGTTGTCCCCGCTTTCCCTGGATCCGAGCCTGTCCTTCCCTCCCACACGTAGGAGTATCGTGTCCTTCAGCACTCTGCTGAAGATAAATTCGAGCCTTCAGCACAAGCTGTTTTGCCATTGTATGGGCGTCTCCGCGACCAATGAACCCCCTTTCTTCTTGTATTGGTGAGGCATGGTGCGCGAGACAAGCGTTTTTTTTCTGCTTTTTTGCTGCCTGTGTGGTGGCTTTGAGCTGCATTACCACCCACCTTTGGCAATTTTGCGGTGGGGTAAAAGGGTGGCACGACTTTGGACAGCAATTTTGAATTCGCGTTTTATACTCGTTTTAGGGCTCTACACTCGATTTTAAGCTCGAAAACCCTGTGGAAATGACGATGTGGGGTGCTCTACAGGGGGCCAGGTCCCCAGGAGGCCCTAGTATGATGAACTTTGAAAAATGCCCAATTGGGACACAGATTGACCCCCCCTACCCCCCCCCCTCCTGCAGGGCCTGTGTGCAGCAGGGTGGTGACCGCTCTCAGGTGGTTTCCTCAGCAGCGACCAAGAAAAAAAAATTTTTTTTTGGCCCAAATCCTCCCAAAAAAGCACTCGAAAAAAAAAATTTTGACCCACTTTTTCCACCATTTCACCTTAGAGAATTTAGCTAAGGTGGGTCCCACAGTAGGTCCACAGTGGGTTGCACCAGGAGGGGGGGGGGGGGGGGGGGGGGGGGGGGGGGGGGGGACCAGGGGGCGCACTAAGGATTGGGGGGTGCAACGGGCAATGTCAACGTCTGCTAAATTTGGAAGGGGGGGGGGGGTCCTGTTTGGTGCACCTGGTGGCCGGGGACCCCCCCACCCTTTTTTCCGGGGACCCCCTTAAACGCGCTCTTTCGCGATGGATCTTTCCACTCCGTCCTCGGTTCGTCTGTGAGGCCTGAAATTTGACGTGCAAAACACAGGCTGAAACCGGGAAAATCTGCCCTTTCGTGGTTTTCTTGGTGCCGTTGTTTCGAAACTCTCTAAGTACGTTTCCCAGCGGATTTGCCTGAAAAACAGCTTTTGGGGGGTATTGGCATTTTGGGGAAAGCACATGGTAAATCGGCCAAATTTGCTCGAATTTTCACTTTTTGGGCCAATTTTCCAGATTTTGGCTGATTTTTGAGTGCACTGCAGGAATCTTGGTTTTCGGGGAAACTGACTTTGCTCAAAAGTTGCTAAGTACATTTCCCTGCCAAAAAAGTGCAGGAAAACATTTTGGTGGGGATTGACCTTTTTTTCCGCAAAAGTGGGTTTCGATTTCGAAAACGAGGAGAACGGATTCATCTGGAGGAAACGGAGTACCCACTCGGCACCGGGGGGTCTGGGAAACACCCCAAAAACAGCCCCCAAAACGACCCCCCCCCCAAAAGGGGGGTGCAACGTGCAACGGGGGCAACGTCCCTTAGTGCGCACCCTGGTACCCACCCCCACCCAGGGTTAGCAACTTCGTTTTGGGTCTCAGGCTTAGTATCAGCTCTGCCCCTACCCCCCCCCCCCCAGGGTGCTTATTAAGGGCTGTTACATGTTACGGATCGCGGTCAGGGGGTGCGGGTGGTGGTGGGGGGGGGGGGGGGACCCCCCCCCCCCCAGGGTGCTTATTAAGGGCTGTTACATGTTACGGATCGCGGTCAGGCGGGTGCGGGTGGTGGTGGGGGGGGGACCCCCCCCCCCCCCCCCCCTCATAGGCTCCCACCAACCAGACTCACACCGCAGTCCTGTCTGCAGACACTCAGGTTCCACGCTGATGATGGTCCGCCTTATGTGTCCGTGGCTTAAAGGACCGAAACACGGCGCAGACGGGACCAGTGCGGCGTTGAGCACATATCCATTCCAAGCACGTTCTTGCAATCCCCCCATTCCAGTAGGGTACTTCGCGTAACGCGACTTGCTGCCCTCAGCACGCAGGATAACTTCCTCGCACTCTTTTCCTTTTGGTACTTCAACCATTGGTGCTGCACACGGCAACCCCATGTCCACTGTGCTCTGCGGAGTTTACTTCGCAGATTGCCACCGTAAAAAGAAGACAAGTCAGTGCTGCCTAGCGAGTCGCAGTCACAATCAGGGCGAGTGCCCTGAGTTTTTTAACTGATTGCTCAGACACGGTTGTAGGGGCCTTCTCCCCGTGACGGATTCGCCTGTGCTCTAGTAGCACGGGTGGTCCTGGCTGTGACGAGCTACGAACAGCCGCCTGACAAACCAGACTCACACCGCAGTCCTGTCTGCAGACACTCAGGTTCCACGCTGATGATGGTCCGCCTTATGTGTCCGTGGCTTAAAGGACCGAAACACGGCGCAGACGGGACCAGTGCGGTGTTGAGCACATATCCATTCCAAGCACGTTCTTGCAATCCCCCCATTCCAGTAGGGTACTTCGCGTAACGCGACTTGCTGCCCTCAGCACGCAGGATAACTTCCTCGCACTCTTTTCCTTTTGGTACTTCAACCATTGGTGCTGCACACGGCAACCCCATGTCCACTGTGCTCTGCGGAGTTTACTTCGCAGATTGCCACCGTAAAAAGAAGACAAGTCAGTGCTGCCTAGCGAGTCGCAGTCACAATCAGGGCGAGTGCCCTGAGTTTTTTAACTGATTGCTCAGACACGGTTGTAGGGGCCTTCTCCCCGTGACGGATTCGCCTGTGCTCTAGTAGCACGGGTGGTCCTGGCTGTGACGAGCTACGAACAGCCGCCTGACAAACCAGACTCACACCGCAGTCCTGTCTGCAGACACTCAGGTTCCACGCTGATGATGGTCCGCCTTATGTGTCCGTGGCTTAAAGGACCGAAACACGGCGCAGACGGGACCAGTGCGGCGTTGAGCACATATCCATTCCAAGCACGTTCTTGCAACCCCCCCCCCCTCATAGGCTATTTTCACTGTGGAGGGGGGAGACGCTACCTGTCACACTCTAAGGTGGTCACCACGGTGGGCGGTCAGAAAAAAAAATTTTTTTTTTTGTCCCAAATACCCCAAATACCACACTTTGGAAAATTTTTGTGGGCCATCCGGCCATCCGGCCAAAGTGGCTGATCCTTAACAAGAGCGCTGCCCCTCCCGTGCTTGTTCGTTGTTGGGGCCGCTTGTGCTGGCTGCGCCGACTCGATTGATGGTGCGCTGTCATTCAATGCTGCGGTTGCGTCCATCGTCCAAGCGAAAGGCGAGCAACACAGTCTCTGTGCTGAGCAGCTTTTTGACCTCTTGGGGATAGAGAAGGCTCGCCGAAAGGCTTTTCACCAAAAGCTTTTGAGTTGGCTTCCCGAGGCTTCGGGATGGAATCGGTCCTTCGCGGGACAGAAACGAAAAGCTTTCTATTGCCTTTTCAAAGACGTGAAGTGCACCAAATGCTCCCCCGCCCAACAACAACAATCCGACGTAAGTCCAGAACATGTGCCGTGCGCTGCAACAAACAGCCCAGACCCTGTAGCGAATGTAGGTCCTGCACCTGCTACTTCGGATTCACCGAATGCATCACTGCCTTCATCTTCGGTGTCGTCGCAGTCGTCCTCCTCTTCACGGTCCTCCTCTTCTGGCTCGACGACATCTTCAGCTTCCAGTTCAACATCCACGGAGGCAAGTGTAGAGCGCCAGGTCCCATCTCGACCATCGGAGCCGGGGGCTAAACTGCCGTTACCCGTGCGCTTGAAGCCAGCAGCAAAGGTTTCTGCCCGCCTGCTTGACAGCATGCACGAACCGGCACCAAAACGCGCACGGAAGTAGGCACTCACGAAGGCTTCGCATGAAGGAACAACCGGCCTTTTGATGATTTGGTATGCCAAAGTGGAAATCCCCCTCCTGTTCCGTGAAGACCTCTCCGGTCCACTGCACGTGCTGTGGCAGCTTGCTGGTACACCACGCGAGTGCTTATCCCATCCTTCCTTGTGTCCACTGCGGCAGATCGTCGTCCGTTGAATGCCTCCGCAACGTCGGCATTGCCCAAGCTGCCGTCCTCCGTAACTCCTAATTCCCAAGTTTGGGTTGCTTGCGGCAGCAAGCTCAGCCTGAAAGGCTTGCGCGTCCTGTGTTTGCGAACCACGCAAGTCGCGGATACGAGCAAGCACCCTTTCCTCACTCCATTCAACGCACTCTCCAAACGTGCCGTCTGCAACAGCTTCAATGAAGAAGGCGGCATCCGTCATGTTTGTTGTTGTGTATTTACTGTATCTCAGGCTCCCTGCGGGAATAAATAGCTACCGAGAGCAGAGATGATTAATCCTTGTTTTAGTGTACATACTAAATACCGAAAGGTTTCCTCGGCCCTCGACTCTTGTTTTTTTAGCCCGTTTCTGGAACAGCGCTCGCGGGACGGGCACTCCGCGGATGCCAAGATTAGGGTAAGGATAACCTCGCAGCGAAGCGAAAGGAGCTGCTTGGCGTTTTTGGGAAGGAGCGCAGGGCTCAGCTCCTTGTGTCCACTGCGACAGATCGTCGTCCGTTGAATGCCTCCGCAAAGTCGGCATTGCCCAAGCTGCCGCCCTCCGTAACTCCTTCGTGCCAGCCTGACCTGGCCAGCGGCAGTTGCGGAGTCGGTCGCTTGACACCGGGTGACCTGCCAGCCATGCAGGAGGGGGGGGGGGGGGCCCCCCCCACCCGCCCTTTTTTACATGTTCGGGGTAGGCCAAATCCTAATTAACCACCCTGCCCCCCCCCCCCCCCCCCCCCTGCATGGCTGGCAGGTCACCCGGTGTCAAGCGACCGACTCCCCAACTGCCGCTGGCCAGGTCAGGCTGGCACGACAAAGGAGTTACGGAGGGCGGCAGCTTGGGCAATGCCGACTTTGCGGAGGCATTCAACGGAAGGAGTGTCTCACAGAAGTTCCGTGCGGCAGATAAGAGCCGACCGATTGCGGGGTATTGATATACCCAAGAAGTACAACACCACTTCACACGTCTCGGAAATGGTGGGCATCTGGGCTTCCATCGCACAAGTGCGCATCGCCAAGGAACTAAGTGTATCGAGCTCCTTTGTGCTGATCTTGGACGGAACGACACTGAAGCACGCAATGCAGATGGAGGTGTATGTAGTTATCCTACGCTACTTCGTCTCATCGTTGTGCGCAGTTAAAGAAACTGCCTTGGGACTCGTGGGGTTCGAGGCTTCCGACGATACAGATGGCAACACCATCTTCTTGAAGTCTCGTGCGATGCTTGCAGATTTCGGCGTTGCGGCACAGCAGATAACGGCAACCTGCAGTGATTCGGGATCGAATCTAGCGGGGCACATCACAGGGGTATACGGTTTGTTGAAGAAAGATTTCAACCCTCAGTGTGCCCGTGTTCCGGACTTTTCGCACCGACTGGAGACCGAACTTGAGCGAGCCTTCGATTCATCCGTTGTTGAAGAAATCACGGAAGCAATTCTTACGATGGAGGCGAACTTGCGAACATCCGGAAAGCTTTATCGCCGACTCAGGCGTTTCGCTAAGCTGCAAGGCTTTGCTGCGGGTCCCAAACCATCCCTCCATTGCTCTATTCGGTGGTTGCCAAAAACCTTTCGTCTGTGGGAGAAGGCCGCTGCATTGTGGCCACTCTGGAAGATGTTTCTGGAACAGCGCTCGCGGGACTGGCACTCCGCGGATGCCAAGAAGGGTAAGGATAACCTCGCAGCGAAGCGAAAGGAGCTGCTTGGCGTTTTTGGGAAGGAGCGCAGGGCTCAGCAGTTCCAGCAGTGGTACCCTGTACTAAGGATGTTGCGCAATATCTCGCTGGCCTCGCAGCATCAAGAGCCCACCGTTCTGCATTTGCAGTTTCGGTTGAGCCGAGCTCGTATGGCCATCGAAGGGATGACCGATGGCAACGAAAACAAACGTCGCTTGGCGAAGGTCGCGAAGGCGCTCGAAGCCGTCGAGGAAAAGATAAAGAAGGATGACCACGCCGTCGCTCTCTCTCTCATTCTTGACGTACAAAAAATGCAGGTGCTCTCCGGAGCCGACTTGAAGGCGTACGGTAACGAAGAGTACGCCTATTTGGCTGCTTTCGTCGGGAGGTTTGAAGCGAGCTCCGTACAGAAGGACTGGCAAGACATAAAAATTCTTGCCGTTCAGTTCAAGGACTTGGGGTGGAACGCCTGGACCGGAGTATTCGCAACCCTAAAAGAACAAGGCAGCCAGAGAGCCATTGACGTGTTGGCGCTGCGTCCACTGCGACAGATCGTCGTCCGTTGAATGCCTCCGCAAAGTCGGCATTGCCCAAGCTGCCGCCCTCCGTAACTCCTTCGTGCCAGCCTGACCTGGCCAGCGGCAGTTGCGGAGTCGGTCGCTTGACACCGGGTGACCTGCCAGCCATGCAGGAGGGGGGGGGGGGGGTCCCCCCCCCCCCCCCACCACCACCCGCACTTGTTACATGTTACGGGTTAGGCCAAATCTTAATAAACACCCTGCCCCCCCCCCCCCCCCCCCCCCCCCCCCCCCCCCCCCCATTTTCGACGGACAATGTCCGTCGGTATTCCAAAAACGTCATCCCAATTTGTAGTCGTATTTTTCGCCCCATCAAAAGCAATCGAAAAGAGCGTTTTACCACCTTGCGCGGTGTCACGGGATGTTTGGCAGCCGCTGCTAAACAGTGCAGTGTACTTCAAGAACTCAATGCTAAACGTCGGCTGGCACCCTTTGCGCACTTACCCATGGTTAAGAAGATGACTGAAAGCACAGACACAAAGATAGCTCAAAGCAAAATAACACGAAAAGCCTCTAGGCAAAAACCCGTTCACATTTCTCCCTCCTTCGAAGTAAACACAAGGCAGCCCCTCGAGTGTTTTTCTTGAATGGGAAAAAGACGCACCTGAGGTTTCATTAGCCCGCAATCGAACCACACGTTCTCCGGTAGCTCCCGGTTCAGCCGACTGACGGAGGTATTTCTGAGGCACAACCACACAAAAGCCCACACAAAAGCAAGAAGTACTCGAGGGACTGCCTTGTCCTTGTTTCCATGAGAAAACAGTAGTCCGCCTTCTTTCGTTGAACGCTTAACCCCAGAGATTTCCCTGTCTTTCGTGTGGCGACAGCACATTTAATGAGTAGCCTCCGCCAGACTTTCGTCGTTGCCGTATCCGCTTCGCCCTAATATATCGGTGGCTGACACGTTGCGAGCGTTTTTACAGTGCGGACCTGTGGTCTCTGTTTCTCGATGACAAAGTAGGTTGCCGAGCATCAAAGAGGGGGAATTTCCAACGGTCTCAAACACGAAGGCGCTGCAGACAGACCGACACACGCGCACACACAGGTTCAAATCCGAGATGTCCAGAAGTCGATTCCGGCTCACGGCATCGCCCGTGGTTCTCCTCCACCTACGCATCGGCAGGCTTTCGACCGCAATTTCGACGACAATCAATTCGCGCAAAAGGTATGCGCCGTGCCCTGCCGAAGAACCCGCATTCTTGTTTCACCTTTCGTACACGGTTGTGCCATTGTTGGTATTGTCCTTTGACGAAGCGAACCGGTGCCTCTCGTCTTACCTAAAACGGTGTGCCGCGCGTGCTCCTGCCGGACGCTCGATGCCCTCTTCCTAGGCATGCCCCCGCGTTCCCTATGTGGTATGTGGTACTACGTATCCTCCGTGGTACATACCGCTCGTGGTGTGGCATACGTGCTACTACATAGGTACTGATGTATGTGTTTGCTGGACCCGCTATTCGGGCAGGTGCACGCGCACACAGCACAGCTGAGTATGTGGTATCACGGTATGCTGTTGGTGGTACTCCGTAGGTGCTCTGCCGTGTCGGCCGCGTCGTGTTGGAGGGGCTGAGGGACAGAGGATGTTTCCTTGAGGGCTACGGGTGGCATTGGTGTTGCTTGCTTGGTGCTGACCTGTGGTAACGCCTGGTATTGTGCAGTGCATGTCACAGCCGTGGGGTGGTGTTGACGTGGGGTTTCAGCCATTCGTTCTGCATAACTGGTACAGTCAGTCTTGTATAACTAGTAAAGTCATCGGCAAGTGGCCGAGTTCGTCCTTAATGCAGGGCTCTCTTTCTGACTCTCTCTCTCTCGCTCTTGAAAAAAGGCGACACGATAGCGGTGGCGATGGGAATGCACGCATGTGGGAGAGGCCCTGGGACTGGTGTAAATGCTAAGGTGTAATTGCTCGCCTCAAAGCTGCCACTGACGAGCTTGCTCGGACGTGCAGGATTGCCGAAAGGGAATGCGTGAACATTCCGCAACCCGGATGCAGAGATCTGAAGTGGTGACACATTGACGATCCTGTTGACCATGTCCACAGGCCGCGAAGGCGTGACCTCCGCCTCTGTCCTTCACCAAAGGTGAAATTTTTGCTTGGGATTTTTCACTGTGACACACGGACAGATCCTTAACCCGCATATTTGTGTAGTAACCTGGTCTCCGGGTCTGACCTGCAAAGAATTGGGTGCTGCCAAAATTTTGCACTTTCCTAAGGGAAATTGCCTAGGAAAATGGATTGTTGAACTTTTTTTTTTCCCGGATCCAGCCTGGCCCACCTGATTCCAATTATCAACAGAACTCCCCCCACTTACCTAAGCAGATCGCTATGGACGACGACCCGGTGGCCACCCGCCGCCTCCAAGTGCAGCAGCGACAGCTAGAGGAGGATGTCCGCATCATTCAGAACCAGGTACGAGCGTTCCTTTTCTTGGTTCCGTCTCGTTTGCTCTCGATTTCTCGTCAGACGTTCCAGGGAGGTGAAGGCTTTGTTTTAAAACCCTCAGATTTGTGGAAGGAAGCGGGGTACTGTTGTTGTTCCCTTTCCATTTGACCCGCAAACGCGACAACGCCGCGTGAGGGGTTTGCGGATCAAGCCATCTCGAAGCAATAATTAGGGTGCCTACCGTGCTGTGCGCACGAGTAAATTGGGCCAGTTGACCCCGAAACCGCATCAACATTTCCTGATGGTGTGTATCACAGGCTAGCATCGCCGGAATCACGGAAAGAAGCAACCCGCACCCACGTAGCCTTACTTGCTCGAAAAGAACCCATTTAACGACGGTCGCCCGGAGACCCTAAAAATACCATCTCTAGCGAACTTTAACTCTAAGAACGCACACACCGCAGATTGCCAGCCTGATGCAGACGCGCTGCGTCGGCGGGTTCCAGTCGGCGAACAGCCCGCAGGTAATGCTGGCGGCCGCCGCGAGGGACGGGACGCCAACGGTCGAAGACGTGAGGATGCTCCGGCAGCGCGTTGAGCGGATAGAAGCACTCGGAAACGGCCCGCACGACGTGCAGCACCTGCTCGCCGACGACCACGCTTACGGCGCAAAGTCGAACTTGGAGGTCAAGGTCGACATGCTCCAACACGTCCTCGACAAGGTCCTCGTCGGGCAACAGGCCGGGACACCCCGTGGAAGAACCACGCAGCACGACGTCACGACAACGACAGACATTCGGAAAGTGTACAACGACATGATGATCGAAGATATCGACGCTCAGCTGCAAGGCCGCATGCCGGGTATGGCCGGGTCTCAGGCGCCGGCATACCTCCCGACTGGACTGCGGACCGCGATTCAAAGCATGGTCGGTGGGATGATATCTACGGTGAAGGATCAAATCGAGAAATGGGCCTCGTCGCAGCTCGGGTACCAAAGGGACCAGCTCGGCGCGTTGAACACGGCGACCGCGGAACAGCTGCTCGGCGTGCAGAGCAAAATGTCGATGATCGAAGAGACGCTGAGCGGGCTGCACCACCACCACATATTCCAGCGGGACAAGGACGCGAGCCAACACACCCCCGAGCGCGCGAACCAGCTGCAGTCAGCCCTCGCCGCGATTTCCAACCTCGAGCAGAGCGTGCACAACGTGCAGAACACCGTCACGTCGCACGGCAGCCGCCTTCAAAACGCGGAGCTCTCCTTGGACAACCACGTGTCCGAGCTGCAAAACACGCTGGGTGACCTTCGGTCGCGTGTGGACGGCGCGGTGACGCGGTTCGGCACGAGCGTGATGGACATCGAGCAGAGGCTGATGAAGGACGTCACGGACGCGGCCGCCAGGGTCACCGTCGCCGACCAGCGCATCAACCACCTGGACAACCGGCTCAACGAGGACGCCGACCGAATCCACCGGCTCGAAGACCGGGTCGAGCAGTCGGTCCGCCAGCTGCAAGACCGCGTCGACGAGCAGGGGCAGAAAATCTTCGACTCCGAGCGGAAGCTCGCCCAGACGCTCGACGAGAAGGTCGCCGTCATGCGGCAGATCGCCGAGCTGTCCGAGAAGCAGTGTGCTTTTTTTTTCTGTCGTGACGTATAGCATCGCAGAGCTTAACGATTGTTGACAAGCACACTAGAATCACTGTCTGCCTTCTACCTTCGATTTTTGCACCGCGCGACGGTGAAGACGAGCAGCAGACGAAGCCAGTATACGCAGGAGGAGGACGTACCACTCCGAACATGAAGTGATGGAGGAAATGAGAAGCTCGTCGCTCTCCTGAATCCAGCTCAAAACGATCACTGTCTCTTCGTTATCACTAGTTTTGTATCGGCCGCGGTTTGTGCGAATGACGGCTCTCATATGGGGCTTATACAGCTCTAATATGAGCATCATCACAGTTCGTTCCTCGCGTGCCCCCTCCTGGTGCCATGGTCTTGTCTGGAGGCGTCACTATAAGCATCCCAGAACACTTGTGTGGCCTTTCTGCCTTCGATTTTCCGTCACACGACAGTGAGGACAGAACAGCAGTGAGCCAGCAAGGACAGACATCGGTAGGAGGAAGATGGTACTGAGGCAAAATCTATTCATCAGCCGCCTATTCGTCCTTCGTCGGTACCCATCATAAATCAAACAGGACACTGGAAGTCGAGCGCAAGTGGCACGAAGCAGAGGCATTGCTGAAGTCGCAACTGCGTGCAGCGCTTCAACAGCACATCGAGGGCCTCGAGGAAGTCTTGCAGTGCATGCGAAATGACCTGAGAGGTGTGTTTCCTTCCCCCTTACAGTTTTAATTTATTAGCATCTTCTTCGATGGCGACTGATTGAGAGGCAGCGTTCTGTCTTGGCATTAAACCAAGATTCTCCCCCGCCACCTACCCCCAGGGTGCTTTTTTTTGTGTTAACAATGCACTTGTTGGTACTAAGAATTAGTAGTTGACAGCGTGTGCGCACAAACAAAGGAAAGCGCCATACTAATCTTTCCAATCAAACTGTTAAGCCGCCGCCTTAGGCCGCGCAGTTGCCAAGAAGCTCTTGTTTCTTTTGCTTTCGTGCCGTGTTTCGGTTTCAGTCGACCTCGCATGGCATAGCAATTTTTCCAACCTTGCACCCGCAGGCATCGAAGAAAGGGTCGGCATGGCGGAGACGATCGGAGCAGACGCGAAAAACCACGCCTCCGCTTTGGACCAACGAACCATGATGCTGGAGAAGTCCTTGGTATGCAACAGGGGTGCTACTGTCCCTTTGTGTGCAGGAGCCCTGCGAGAACTCGTCCCGTGTGTCTCGACGCAAAGATGTGGTAGTCCGTATCTTGCTGGTAGTGGCTCTACCTGCCCGGGGATCTTCTTTCCCCCGGTGCCTGTAGTGCAATTATGCCGACGCGCCACTGCTGCTACCTGCGCTCGGATTGGGGCCGCCCGAGTGGTTGTCTTGCAAGCTAGTACTACGCTCCCCGGGGGGCCAGTTTTTGCTTGGGTGTTCTCCTTGCTGGTGTGAAGTACAGCAACATAACTTTGCAACAACGCAGGAGGCATTGCGGACAGGCTTCGAAACGTACGTGCATGACGGCACCGTGCACATCATGCAAGCGCACAACGAGCGTATGGAAGAACTGCGCGACAAGCTCGGGCATGAACTAGGTATCCGTTTTCCACCAACGTTCGGCATTTCTGATGGACTCAGGTAGCGAAGGGATACCGGGCGGCATGCGACCCCCGGCTGGCGAGTCGGGCCTGAGGTACAGGGGAGGGAGCCTTGGGGGATCAGCGGGTGGCTTGGCTTGCTTGGGCAGGTGGCCGCCAGCAGAACAAGCAAAGCCCAAGGGATGAACGACTCAGTTGGCTTCGCGTGGGATAGTCCTTGTTTCCTTAACTTATCGACCGGTGCTGGCGTGGCGTTGCTTCAACTTCAAAGCCACATTCGCCACGTGGGTCCCTTTTCTTTTGGCGATCGCCAGTAACTATTCGAGAGCATACTTGTTACAGCTAAAAAGGTACGTTGGCGGTTTAACCTGAACGCGTCCAGGCCAAATCGCACAAACACAGAATGAACAGGATAGTCAGCCTGGTACCTTGGTAGTTAATTCAAGGAAAATCTACCCAACGGTCAAATCGCTAAGTCGCGCGCAGTCCCCTTAAGAAGTAGTGCGCGTCTCGGGTAAGCAGCAAGCCGCCGATGCCAAAAGACACCCCCTACAACGACACGCCCACCTATTTAAGGGTCGAGATCTCGTTCGTTAACGGAATCAACCTGACAAATCACTCCACCAACCAGGAGCGGCCATGCACCACCACACAATTCATCGAGAAAGAGCTCTCAATCTGTCAATCCTTGAGATCGTCCTGACCTAGTAAAATTCCCCGTGTTGAGTCAAATTAAGCCGCATACTCCACGCCTGGTGGTGTCATTCCGTCAATTCCTTTAAGTTTTAGCCTTGCGAATGTACTACCTTGGATCCAATCTCCCTGCTTTCACTCTATATGCCAACCGAACAGACCTGTTTGACGGGCGCATCAAAAGCATCGAGCTGCAGCGCAAGGCGGCCGATGAGGAGCTTGCGACGGCGCTGGAGAAGATCCAGATAGCGGTCGCCGGCCAGCCTTCACACGAACGCATCGAAAAGGCCCTCCAGTCGCTCGAAGAGAACAAGGTCCGGCCCGCCATGGAGACCGCCGTCAAGAGCTACGAGCTCGCACGCGAGGTGCGCCTTTATTTAATTACTTCCGGGATGTGAGTTCAGGGTAGTGGGGTCAACGAAAACATCTAGTCCCTTATCTCTCGCGGTGCATAGGGTTTTCTTTTAGCCACATGCAAGTGTGTGAGGAAAACTGAACCGCCCGAGTAGGACCTTTTCATCATGATCATTTGCCAATTTTCCACCTGAAACCACGTCCAGGAGATGGTCTCAGTAGTGCGGTCAACGAAAACTCTAGTTTCATGATAAACACGAGTCTTTCGTTATCATTTTTCATTACGGATGCCGAGTTCAGGAACACATCAACTAACCCTGGGATTAGCTCTCTACGACAACCCCACCCTGACAGCTGCACATCATCCCGCAACGTATGGATCAGCTGGGAGAACAGGTCCACGCCTGCATGGTGGACAACAAAGCACAGATTGACGTATGTTTTCATCACACGTGGTTGATTATAATTCCAAACCTGAAAATGAAACGGGAAAACGATCAACCGGCAGGCGAAAATAAAAACGAAAACAAAAACGAGGCGCCTGTCTTTGTTGGGCCAAAAGTTGGGACCATCTCTTCCCCTTACTTTGGGAGCCGTACACTCCCCTTTTTTACCTCTTTCCATTTTGCATCCCTCCTCCTAGACAACATCTTCCTCGAAGAAGACTTGATGCTAGCATCAACCATGCATGAGAGGCAGTGCTCTGCCGTAAACATTAAGCTACGATTTTCCCCCCATGGGAGTCTCGGCCGGAGGACCAAATGATGATACTACGACTTTGTAGTTGTGTTGTTTCCCCCCCCTTTACCCTTCTTCGAAATAAGCACAAAGCAGCCCTTGAAGGCTTCGCGTTTTTTGTGTTAACAATGCACTGGCCGCGTCAGTACATGAAAGCAGGTGAGTTCCGCAAGTGCGCACAAACAAAAGAAAGCGCCATGCTAACTGGCACCCCGTCACCCCTCCCTCAGGCGCACCGCGAAAAGTCGATGGAAATCTCGATGCTGAAGGACCAAGTGATGATACTCCGGGACCAGATGCAGCACAGCTACCACCCGCCGCCTGTGCAGTCGCCGCCGCCGCCGATGCCCAGCGGCCCGGCCACCAGCGGCGGCAACCCGCAGTTCGAGGCGGAGGCGTCGCGCCGCCTGAGCGAGCTCGAACGGCAGATAACAGACATCTCGACCCTCCGCCAGGACACGACGAGCCTCCGAGAAGAGCTCCGCGTCATCAGAGAACAGCGGGCGGCGGCCCCCGTGTCGCAGCCCCAAGCCTACTCGCCCCCGCCGTCAACGACGCAGGCGGCGCCAGCCAGCGGAGGAGACGACCAGCTGCGCGCTCGGATAGACGCCGTCGAAGCGCGGCTGTCCGAGTTCGATTCGAAGCTCGAAGAGCAGGACCAAGTCACGCAGGAAATGGTCGACACCATCGCCGAGCACCACACGACGATCCAGAGCCTCCGCAGCAAGTCCAAAGACACCTCCGGCGACGCCGACTTCGAGCTCATCACCGCGGACATCTCCAAGCTCAAGCGGACCCTCAGCGACGTTCGCAAGGACGTGGACGTCCTCAAAGGCTGGAAGACCGGCAAAGAAGGCGACGCAGCTGTCATGGAGAGAACAGCCCGCGACGTCACCGACCTCAAGAACAAGTGTGCCTCTTTTTCTTTTTTTCGAGACATTGCAATGTGTTCCAAAAATCTAACACTGAGCAATGAGCGAACCAACACCAAACTGAAGATCATGTCACTGTCACAGTTTACATGTCCGTGCTTCACATGGAGATCCCTAACTCAAGACATACCAGGTGAAAAAGAAGAAGAACAACCTGAAGAGATGGCCCAAACTCGGCCTGCTTTGTGTTGAACGCTTACGCCCGCCACTAAACCCAGATTCACCTGTGTTTCGTGTGGGCTACAGCACATTTACCTCCTTTTGATCTTTGCAGCTGGCAGCCTCCTCAAGTATTTCCTACATAGCAGGTGCTTGTACAAAAAAGTGTGGATGCGTCAACGCAACAGTTTTTGAAAGGATAGCGAAAGAGCGAAGGCATATCTTTGGTGATGCCAGTGCATTTGTTCAGCGCCCATCTGTGAAGCCTGCTCCGACTCGCTCCGTTGACGCTCATGACGGCAGAAGGGCAAATACTGTGCGACGCGTCACTGCTGCTGTATGCGCTCGGATCGGTGCCGCTCAAGCGGCTAACTTGAGTACACGTTTGTTTGTAAAGATTGTGCCGTTCTTCTCCGAACTTGAGCGACACAAACTACTACTACTTGTATGGCTTGCACACTTGTATGGCTTACACACAAAACTATGATCCCCCCCATCCACCCCCACAGAGTCTCGCAGCTTCAACTGGACGTCGCTTCGATAAAGCCATCGGACTAGAGCCGCCCGGCACCACCGCGCTCCGGTGGTGACTTTGCAGGAGGGGTTTCCCCGTTGTCACAACCCCGTCCCACGCCCGCCGTACCTCTCGGCACTGTAGATTACTCGTACGAAAAAAAGCTTGCGTTTATTCCTGATGTAGAAAAAACTGCCGTCGGCCCGGCGTCCCATCGCGCGTGCCAGTGTTTCCCACCAGTGTGCCGAAAACTTGCGTCCTTCCCCTTCAAAGACAGTACCCGGCAATTCTATACAGTCCGGGTGATACGGATGGACGTAGTAGAAGACAGTGATTGTTTGAGGTGAGATGCAGAATATCTGTAGCGAAGTCTGCATTAGTCACCTCTTCGATCGTACCATGTCGATAGACAGGCAGGCAATGCTTGGTCTCAAGTTCCAGCGGATATGGGTGGACCGCCTCAATGCATCAATTCTGAGGAAAGGTGCATTCAGCAGCGACACACCTATCGTGGCCAACCGTCCTGCTGCCAAAACGAACCGACGGCCCTGTTGTCGGGTCGAAAGTCGGGCGGACTCGGGGGAAGCACTCGCACAGCTCCTTTGAAAGCAAAACCAGTTTCTTCATTTTTCTTTCGCGGCCGTTCAATGTGCCGAACCGTGCCGAACCCCACCTGTTTACCCCCACCCACCCTCCCCCACCTTTTCTTAGATGCTGTCAACATAAACAGAACCTGAGTGACCCTCGTTCCGCGCGTCGGGACTGTGCGTTGCTCGAACGGTTCCCCCCTCTCCTGAATCAACCAAGTCACCGAACCGACAGAGGACGAACAGCAGACCTCTGCGTTGTGAGCCCGAGCTTCCAGTGTTTCCCCGTGGCGACACTGGTAAGCGTACTCGCGAAGGACGCAACTTTTCTGTTGAGAACAACAAGCTATTCGTTGTTGTTGTTATTTCCAGTGGGTTGTCCCCGGTGTTCCCTAGGTTGGTGCCGGGATCTTTCGGCGCACTGCTCACAAGTTCTCATCTCTCTTCCCCTCGTGTATACGACTAGAACCGCGAAGTTGTAAGCTTTCTGTTGTTTTTAGACTGTTTTTCTTCTTTTCGTTCACACGTTCCGTCCCATCCCCGCCCCCGAGGCTGCGGAGGCTGTCAAACTACACGCTCGTGCAGGGCCAAAATTGCTTTCGGATCCACCCCAGAGTTTTTTCTCTCAGGTTAAGGAGCATTGCAGAAGTTCATGCAACTCCAAGGTTGTGTTCCGGGTACTGTCAGTTACACGACTCTTGAAGCCGGTCCACCCCGAATCTGGAACTGCGTCGAATCGCCTGCTGCTGTGTAGCAGTCTATCAGCAGTCTATCTGCAGGGGCTGGAACCGGCTCAATTCTGCACAAAACGGGAGGTCTCTCCCCTTTTGTCTGCCGCACGAGCTTTCCGAATCATTGCACAGGAACACACAGCATTCTCGCCCAATTCTTCATAACCGAGGATCCCTCCGGATGCTCACGCCCGCCTTCCTCCCAGCTCGTCAACAAATTGGTAGTACCATGTGTGTAAGAACCCCCGCGAAAGAAGAAAATAAAGGTGCAAAAGCATTTAGAGCTGTTCGCTTCCGTGTGCACGCGAGCGTGTTGTCCTCGTTGCCTTTCTTCTGTCACACACCACCCTGTGGATGATCTACGGTCCACCAACGAGATGCATGTGTACTGAGGACATCCGACGTACAACGTGCACTCACTTAGCCTGAGTAATCGATGGATTTACGGGAAGGCGCCTTGCTAGATATGAGATGGCCGAGTCGGGCTCGAACGGTTCGGACACCGTCGGCCAGGAGTGTTAAACTCCATTTTCTCTTTGAGTGGCTCATGTCAATTTAACCTATGTTTTATGACCGACTCCCATTCTCCCGAACAGGGGTTCCAGCCAAATGGTTTCACTTCCTTTGACTGGTTGGCAGGGCATTGGGACGCGAGCCGTCAGGCGGCCGCGTACGCGGCGTTCTGCGCGCTGCCATACACTTGACGCGCCTTTGACACACCTTTTCCTTCAGGGCAGACTATTTTTTTTTTTTTTTTGATCCGCGTCCTAGCGCGCGGAAAATTTTGGGAAACCGTTGAAAAAAAAATAGTTGAAAAAAAAATTTTTTTTCTTTTTTGCTGTGGGAAGGTACCAGGGAAAGCCTGCTACACGAGAGCCAAGCTACTTCACGTGTTCGGCGGTACTGCAGAGCCACGGGCCTACGGGTCAAGTGGCTACCGATTTCCCAAACTAAAGCATCAAGGCTTGGCGCACCTTGTGGCTTGGCGCTCGCGCTGAACACAAGCTCGTCGAGACGGTCAGCCGCAGGGCAGAGCGGACGGGGTTGTGGCACTGTGCTGCCTCCGACTCAAGCTTTGCAAGCTGTGGTTGACCGTCACGTTCCTGGACCAAGAGCGGCCTATTTCTTTCTTCTTTCTTCTGTGGGAAGGGCACAACAGGGTGCCATGGGGGGGCTCCAGATGGTCACTGAAGTCCGCGCTTCGGCTGCGGAAACACCAAACCCCGCTCGTGGGGCCAACAACGACACGTCAGCGGAACGCCGGATTAGAAGCTCGCTGCGAATCTCTAATTTGCTTTGACCCCCTGACCTATCTGTTGCTGCAGCACCACGAAAGCTGTGACGCCGGCAAATTTCACCTTGACTAAGTGAGTGTTGCATGCTAATGCAAAAACAGGGCACAAGCAAAGGGAAGGGACCCTGTCGTGTTTTTGCGCCATCGATGTTGAGATTGGTGCAGTGAAGGATCGACACCTCCTTGAGATCATCAGGTCGTTGTCCTTCATGGAGATGTTTCAGCAGATCATAAAAGACCGTCACCTCCAGACGCCTGCCGAGTATGATGGTGTCGGCTAGGGCTGATAGCAGAGAGATGTTTCTCTTCTTGGGATGTCTGTGCAGGCCATAGACTCCATGCAGTACCAGGAGGTTCGGTACGTTGTGAAGCAAAAGTTCCCGTAGCTCGAACACCTGTCAACGCCTTCGAACTAAGAGCCAAGCCCGCGTGTCCCGTAGCTCGAACACCTGTCAACGCCTTCGAACTAAGAGCCAAGCCCGCGTGAAGCCGCTGCAAGTGGGTGAAACGAAGTCGTGGATAGTGTTGTTCAACAGGCTAATACCGGACCGGAAAAAAGTCCAAATATTTTTCAGACCCCCCAAAAGTCCAAAAGATTTCCGGTCCAAATTTCTTTCTTGCAAAACCGGTTTCAAAACCAGTTAAACTGGATGCCTTGTGAAATGAAGCCAACGGAGTCGAGTAGCCGTGGACAAAAGAGCAGTCGTTGCGGATTATGAGTTTTGAGACTGAACAGTGACCGTACCCTATGAAAGCAGACATACAGCGAGCTAATCAGTGGGGACTGCGACGCGGATTTAAGGTATGAAGAACTAACCTTCGTTTGCCAACTTGTCAGAAGACACACACACACACACACTTCAATAAGGAGTTTTTTGGAGTGTGTCAAGCGAACTTTCACCCTAAAACCCGACCGCTTACTACAAGAAACAGTCTAAAACAAAGAAGCACAAAGCTATCTTCCGCACGTCTGTTCAGTCGTGGGCGGAAGGGTGGGTGGGAAGGCAACGCTAGCTGTCTAGATGTGAGATGGCTGAATCGGACTCGAACGGTTCGGCCACCGTCGGCTCTTCGCCCCGGAGCGACATCAGGAGCGCTGCGTGTTCGGACGTCGGGTCGAATGCAGCAGGCACGACGTTCACGCCGCCGGCGGCTTCGGTCGCCAGCGACGACGCCGGCGCGGAGCTGCCGCCGCCTGCCGACCCGCCCGCCGCCCCGCCGACTCCCCACGCGGAGCAGCAGGAGCCTGGCCCTCAACCACCCAGCGCGGAATCAGCCCAGCCAGCCGAGGCGAAGCAACCCGCAGCCAACCCGCGCGCCGCCGGCTCCGGCAGAGGCAGGCGCCGCGCCCCCGCCGCCGCCGCCCCCCGAAAGCCGGAGAACCCCGCCAAGCACGAGGCGCCGGCGCAGCCGTGGGGCACGCCGCGCCACCCGCCGGCCGCCGCCACAGAGCAGAGCAGACTCCACCCGCCGGCCGCCGCCACAGAGCAGAGCAGGCTCCACCCGTCGGCCGCCGCCACAGAGCAGAGCAGGCTCCACCCGCGGCCGTCGCCGGGCGAGACCCGCCCTTGGCAGCAGCCGGCGCCGTATGCAGCGGAGGCCGGCGGGCGCTCGAGCAAGCTCCACTCGGTGCTGGGGGCAGCTCTTTCGGCCCGCAGCGACGCGAAGGCGAGCATCTTAGGCGCCCCGCTCATCGCGCACGGGGCCGGCGTGTACAGCGCCGGCCGCGGGACGAACTACGGCGGCGCGCCGGCGAGACCCGCGCACCCGTACACACCCCCGAGCAGGCAAGCAGTGCCTGAACCCGAAAGCAAGATTTTCCCAGCCGGGAAGGGCAGGCCTCTCGCCGGGGGCGAGGCGGCGGAGCCGCCGGCGAAGCGCGTGAAGGCGGAGCCGGTCGGTTCGGGGCCGGCCCCGCCGTTCGACTTCGCCGCCGCCGGGATCAAGGCGGAGCCGGGGCTGCCGCCGCCCGCAGCTGCTGCCACCGCCGACGCGGACGGCAGGCTGCCGCCCGTCAAAGGCGAGCCCGGCTGCGTGACGTCTTCCGTCAAGCGCGAACCGGGGATGGGACCCGACCTGGGCGCGGTGAAGGCGGAGCCGCACCCCGCCGCGCTGCCCCCGCCAGCCGGCGACTTCGTGCTGCCTTGGCAGGTCGCCGCCGATGCAGACGCGTACGCAGAGCCGGCGCGGCCGAGTCTCTCGCTGGGTGGCCTGCCTTGCATGCGCGCCGAAGGCGGCGACGCGATGACTATCGACCAGCGAGACGCGCTGATCGGGATCATGCGCGCGTTCCCGAAGCAGCGGTGGGCTGATTCGCTCGAGGTGGTCCTCTCCCTGCGCAACGCGGCGGTCGCGCCGCACGCGATTTCGGCCGTGTTCGCGAAGGGGCACACGGCGAAAAAAAACACCGGCGTGCCTCTGGGCGAGCTCCTTTCGGGGTTCCCGACCATTTTCATGCACCGCATCGTGTGGTCAACGCCCGAGCTCGAAGAGCTCGTCGGCAGCGGCGGGATCGCCTGCCCGAAGGGCCGGTACCCGCCTCTGCCGGTGCTGCTGTTCAAGATGCGGCCGGCGGTGGAGAAGGACGTCGTCGGATTCGTCCTGCGGCACTTCAAGACCCTCCGCCTGCCGGTCCTGCCGAAGACGTGCCGGGTGTGCAGGAGCCGTGGAGACGGGTCTCCTTGGGTGGGCCACTATGAGTTGCAGTGCACGTCGCCGGACGCGACCCGCGACCGCTTCCACGACGGCGTGCCGTTGCCGTTGGACCTCGCGCGCGGCGTTGCCCGGCGCGCGGCGCTGTACGCCAAAGCCTACAAGGCCGCCGCCAACGCGGCACCGACCCTGCAAGCGGCCCCGTCGGCCAGGCAGCTGCAGAACGAGCTCAAGGCCGTCATCGGCGTCGTCATCCCCGCCGTGAACCTGAAGCAGCTCATCGGAAAAAGCGGCTCGAACCTTCGTCGGGTATTGTTCCCCCCCCATTCTTTTTCTAGACAACATCTTCCTCGAAGAAGACTTGATGCTAGCATCAAACAACCATGCATGAGAGGCCGAACAACCATGCATGAGAGGGGCAGTGCTCTGCCTCAACATTAAACTAAGACTTTTCCACCCGCCCCCCATCCCTCCTTCTGCGCCATGTTTCGGTCCTTTAAGCCACGGACCATAAGGCGGACCGTCATCAGCGCGAAACCTGAGTGTCTGCACGGTGAGGTCCAGCCTTAGAAGCTGGAGAGAAAGAAGGAACACTGTCCTGGGGCACCGGCAGGGGTATACTTTATGATCGCCACTTCTAACCAGGGAGACTACCTGGGGGGCCGGACTGTGTGAAGCTAGGGGTATAAAGGTCGATGCTGGGCCAGGGCAAGACCCTGAATCCTGCTGCTACTTCTGCCTGCTCAGCACTCTTGATTTTCCTTTTGCATCAGAACAGCGGCGGTGGAACTCCACAGCGGCTGTGAAATTTCTGTGGAAGAGCCCCGGACCCCTTGTGAACACTGCAGACCCCATTTCACAGGCAGTTCCGTAACCATCCCAGGGGGGTAAAAGACACTGTTTTTCCCAGTGTACATCGAAAATCCCAAAAAGGGGGGGGGGGGGGGGGGGGGGGGTAAATGACAACGAATTATACTGATGTAAATCCACACCCGAAAAGCGGATCAGCTTCTGAGTCTGGACTCCACCGCGTGCAGACAGAACAGGACCAGTACGGTGTTGAGCACATCCATTCCAAGCACGTTCTGGCAATCCCACCACCCCCCACTTTCGCTCCACAACGGGTGGTTGCCGTGGTACTTGCTTATCAATTAATCGCCGGAAATGCGCGGATTTGCACGAAGAAAGGCTGCGAAAATGAATATGCAAGTTTGCTTGTACGTCCCTTGTCCAGTCTGAGCGTCGGAAACAAATAGAAGTCCATCTTCCACACAGCTTCAGCAGCATTTGAAGGTTTCGATCATTATTCCGAGGATGAACTATGCTGATTGCGTCACCGTGAAAGGACTGCCCGAGAAAGCCATCGCTGCCAAGGAGTTCCTCGAGCAAAAATACGGCAACCTTACCTGATCCAATCGCAGAAGACAATGCTGCGCACCTGGCTGAGGGCGGGTTGCTTTCAGAAAAGTACGTGCGCTCGGCTAAAGGCCGGCGCGGGGCGAGACTGGAGGCAGCAGTTAAAGTTCGGAAACAGTAAAGTTCGGGCGAAGCTACGTTCTGGGGAAACAAAGTTCGGGCGCAGCTGAAGCAGAGTTGGGGCGAAGCAAAGTTCTGGTGAAGCGAAGTTCGGGCGCAGCTGAAGCAGAGTTCGGGCGAAGCAAAGTTCTGGTGAAGCGAAGTTCGGGCGCAGCTGAGTTCGGGCGAAGCAAAGTTCGCACGAAGCTCACTGCTCAGCGCGCTGCTCAGTTCTTTCGGGCGAAGCTAAGTTCTGGTGAAGCAAAGTTCGGGTTGTGGTGACGCTGAGTTCGGTAGCAAGTTTGGCCTGTGATGGCAAGTTCGGCGCCAGGTCCCGCCCCGACTCCGTTTCCCGGGGTGACCCAAATACCGCGAGATACTGAGAAACTCCGCAAAAAACGCAAATGTCGGGCACATTAGACCCCGAAACGCAACAAATCCCGAAAACAATCTTCGACCGGAAAAGTGTGATGAGCAGGGTTCGAACCCGGGCCGACCGGCGTGAAGGCCGACACCCGCTCACTCTGCCACCCATATGCATTTTGGCAGGGGGAAAAAAAGCTAGCTTTGCACATCCCCAGCTCCAAAAAAACAATACAATTTTGAGTGTAGAGAAAAGTGGGGTTGGCTCGAATAGAGGCTATTCACATTGCATGTTTCATAGGACCTCCAGTCTCGAAAGATCGACAACACATTCTTCGTGTTTGCTTGGTGGTTGATCGAATTTGTTCAGCTGAGGCGTTAAGACTCAGGGTGTGGGGTTCAGAACACATATTCTGTAGCCTTCCCTTGGACCATAAGGGATCGTCGTGGCTCCCAATTTGCAGCAATCTTGGAGCAGCTGCTTGGCCCACAGATCCAGGTGTGCGATCCATCCTGACACGCTCGAAAACTTCCGCCGAAGGCAACCCTGCGTGAAGGGGTGACAAAACTCCCACGGAGGTGTCTTGCCCCGAGCTTCACGTTACAGTTAGCTCCACTCACCGCTGCCTGTTTTGCCTGCTTTAATAGTTAATAACTAATCAAAAGCGACCCAATCTTCTAGCACCGACCGTTTAGCAGGTTTAGAGCGACAGCGCCGTTGTCCAGCTGGAGACGTGCTGCGCATCAGAAGACACTTTCTTTTCGTTTCAGCACCTGCTTTGTAGGAAATACTCAAGGCCGTCAGTTGCAAAAATTGCTGGACTTAGTGCGGTGGCGTTCAACAAGTTGGAAGGAAGTGGGTGGTGGGCGAGAACAGGCACACTACTGAAGGCAAGCGCCATCGAAATGCTTAACTGCTCACTGAAGACAAGTGCTACTTGCCTGCAGATGCTAATTGAAGGCGGATGTCTTCGAGAACAGATGGTCCGATAGACCGCTTCTACTGAAGCCTCGCTGGAGTAGAAGAAAGAAGAAGAAAAAGAAAAAGACCGCTTCTGGTACTCCAGGAACGTGACGGTCAACCACAGCTTGCAAAGCTCGAGTCCGAGGCAGCACAGTGTTGCAACACCGTCCGCTCTGCCCTGTGGCTGACCGTCTCGACGAGCTTGTGTGAAGCGCGAGCGCCAAGCCCCGAGGTGCGCCACGCCTTGATGCTTTAATTTGGGAAATCGGTAGCCACTTGACCCGTAGGCCCCTGGCGTGCAGTACAGCCAACGCGTAAAGCTTGGCTTCCGCGCAGCAGGCTCTCCCTGGTACCTCGCTGGAGTAAGAATATCAAAAGGGACACGCACCCTGGCAGGGGGGGGGACGGGTGACCTAAGGATATGGACGGCTGGGGGGAGGATGGCGGTGCCACGGCGAATGGCACCTGCAGGCACTGGTTGCAGCGCCGGTGTACGTACGGAAGTACGTGTCGCTTCCAGCACCCAGGTGCGCCGCCGGACAGCTCTGCGTTGCGTATGCTTCCATTTTGAAGTTCAAACAACGTTGTGGGTTGCCCTACATTGGATTGTGAAGACTGAACAGCCGTAGGTGGCGTGATCAGCGTAACACAAGCTGCACCCGCACGCACCAACAAAACGAAAAGCATGTCTTTTTTAGCGGCCTCTTCCTTTTCCTATGCCGCACAACAGTTCCTTGGATCTTGGAAGATTTTAAATCTTGTGACCAGCAACGAACTACGCACTCAGGGCGTCTTATTTTTTTTTTGCTTCACTTCGAACACCCGCGCTCTCGCTTCGGAGTGGCAGCCGTCCTTCTGGGTGAGGTCCTAGTTGCTGTACACCTTCAAATCATCCGATTGCTCTCGCAGCCGTCCGTCTGGGGTTAGGTCCTTGTTGTCAGCTATACACACCTTCAAAATACCCGCTTTGCTCTCGCTTCGGGTAGCAGCCTTATGGTGTCCTTCTCCTAGTTGTTGTCCGCTAAACACACCCTTCATTGTCACCCGCACCCTCGCAGCCTCGCCCGCCAACAACGAAGACGGCGCGCCCGGCAGCATCCCGCCGCACCTGGTACCCGGGCAAGAGAAGCCGTTCTTGGGTGTGTGCCGGCACTGGCTGGCTTTGCGGTGCACGTACGGCGACGACTGCCAGTTCGACCACCCACCCGGCCAGGGCAGGCCCGTGCACCAGCTGGCGCCCGAGCACGTCCCGCAGGAGCCGGCGGCGCCTGCCGACGTGTGCCGGCACTGGCTCGAGAGCAAGTGCTCGTACGGCACCGCGTGCCGGTTCCCGCACGGCAAGCCAGCAGGCCGGGCCGGCAAGGGCTTCCAGCCTCGGTTCGCAGCCCCCGCCGTGGTCGCCGAGGCGGCCGTGTGCCGGCACTTTCTGACCGGCACCTGCACGTTCGGCGCGGTATGTCGATTTGTTTGACTAAAAACAGCGCGCGCTAAGTCGAATAAATTCAGTTGGCAATAGGCAAAGACACGCACACATGCACACGCTGGTACTACCGCAGACACGTAGCGTGATACGCATACAAAATTACCAGCTCGGTCATCACTGCACATGCAGAGCCACGCAACAGATTAGCAACGATTATTAACCTGGTACTCTGAACAACAATCAAATAGAACGCCGGCACAAGCAACTATCGCCGGAAACACAAAACGGCCCTTGCAAGTCCGGCAGAAGGATCTTGCTCCCCCCGGGCGACAAACCGGAGAACTCCGAAAAATACCGAGGGCCTCGATGTACTCTGTGGAACGTGGAGAGCAGTTTGTGCCACACTTCCTTTGTCACCACTCCACCGTGTGTCGATACTGCTGCATGAACTTGAGGACGGACGTCGCCTATGTGTCGGGACAGGATACACAGCTGATATCAGCAGTACAGAGCCAAGGGGGGTCACCCGCGTTACCGCATTCCATTACACACAGACTTGTCGCTTCGAACACCGGCAGCAGAATCCGACGAGACAAGCGCACCACCAACCGTACCAGAGTGGGATACGTGGGGGTCGCGGCAGGCGACCCCAATACGTTTAGCAGCAGTCGTTCCACGCGGCTTGGTCAGTCCGTTCTGTCAGGAAGGATCTCTCTGTACGAGGCGCAGGACTCGCTCCTTGCTTTGGTGGAATGCTATTGCGTTCCGTCTGGGAACGGAGAAATGGAACTTCCGACACAGCCGCAATGTGTGAAAGAGCTTAGTTCCCTTCGAAGAACAGACACCCTGTATGTAGGTTCGTCAGGCCTAGCAGATTCCCTCGGAAATCCGCGAGACTTCCTGTTTTCCGGAGAACATTTCCGAACCAACAAAGCAAACGTGCCAACATGCTACCTACAGGAATCTCCAGGTTCCGTGTACAGAGAAGAACCAGAATCTCTCGCCTCGTCGTTGATTACTTGATGCTGATCGTCCAAGTCCGGTAACGTTCTCACTAGTTGTAGCGAGTGTCCTTTTCACTTTCCATAGCTTGTCGTGACAGCTGACCAGGAGAGTCCCCACCCTTCGAAAGGGGAATGCTTCTATTTTCCGCCATGTGACTTCTTAGCGCACCGGCAGGTATCGCAGATGCGGTGTCTCTGAGCCTGTTCCGCTGGTGGCGCGGTTCAGGTCGTGTTTGAAGAACCGTATTCGCGAGGTGAGTGCTTACCGATCGTTAGTTGTCCGGCAAGCAGCCACCTCTGCCCTAGCTCTCCCCTTGCAGTACACACGACTTTTCTTCGCGCCCCTCAAGTGCCAAGGAGGAAGGAAAAGGCGTGCTCATTTGTACGTGCCGAAAAGAAACGATAAAGGGTAGCACAAAGCAATCGAACGGATTTGTCTTCTTCTTCATGTTTCTGACGTCGCTTCTCGGGTTACGCGAAAAATCTCCGCTCGTCTGAACTAGCACAGCCGACAGAGAGAGGTAGAACATGTCTTCGTTACAGTTTGCAAACCGAGAGGTTGAACATGGAAGGAGCAGTTTGCACCAAGACCGACTGGCCCATGTCCAATTGCTGTTGACACGGAAACCTTCTCCGCTCGGCCTTCAATGTTCTCCATTGAATATTCGCTTCTACAACCAAACCAGCGTCGAGGGAGTGTGGAAGCTGAAGCTTTTCATTGAAACGCCAGCCAGAAAGTCGCGTAGTAGCCAAGAAGAACCCGCAGCGTGCCAAGATGGCGATATTCTTCCGCAGGCCCGGGGCCGCACCTACCACATCGACGCCATAACCTACCGAGGCAAAGCCGCGGCCTGCCGTCTCCGAACCGCCTCAGCCGTACGAAAAGAGCGAGAGAAGACCCCGAGAGAGATGGTCTTTGCACTCCAACTCGTCTCTCTCCCTTTCTCAGTGTCGTGTCACTTCGCGTCGCACTGCGCGAAGGAATGCTGCACGCTCGCCTCGTGGGGAAACGCTTTCAATGGTCGATGGAATGGGGGGGTTAGTCAGTGTTATGACCCCTACGTACCCGACTAACGACCAGGGTGAACAAGCGTGTTTTTTTGCAGGACAAGTGACAGTCGCTTATCGTCCACTCACCTGTACACAAGCGTGAGGCTTATCTTCAGCTCATCCAGCAACAGCACACACGTATCAGGAAAAGGTTCGGGTGGGCGGGACTCGCCGAAAGTACAGGCAAAAAAGCGCATCGAACACGCTTCATCAAATGCAGTGAAAACGAGTTCCTGGCGGAACGGGCGAGAAGAAGGGCACACGTGTACACAAGGAGCCGCAGTTCTCCTTTTCTGTGTGTGCAAAAAGAATATCTTCGCCGCTTTTTCTTTCCCCCGTCCTTTCGGGGGAACACCACTGCAGTCCCGATCTGTCTGCACTCCAGTGGTGTCAGCCTGTGCAGGAAAGGGAGAAACGGGGGGCGGTGGCGACAAGCTTCCAAAGCTGCGCGGGGTGCGTCTCGGTTGATCGACTACCACTTGTCGGCTGAGCTGCATCCTCTTCAGCCAGCCCAGCCACCACCTTCTCGCCATTTCGGCCTTTGCAATTTACTGCAACGCAGCCCGCACCTACCGATAGTAGTGCTGAAAGGGACCACTACGGTCTGTAATCTCTGAAAGAGAGAAACCCTTCCTCTTGTCCCCCTCTCTCTCCCCCCCCTCTGTATTCGTGCTCCGCCTGTCTCTCTCTCACGCGTCCGTTCGTTTTTTTTATAGTTCGTTTGTTGATCCAACATTGTTTAGTTTTTCTTCATCTTCCGACATCGACGCCGGAAGGGATTGATCTCGACAGCGCTGTGTGCGAGCCCCTCCAGCTGTTCAAGCAGCAGGAGATCGGCGTCGTCGCACGTGTCCAGTCCCGGTCGGGTTCCTCTTCCATACGCACAGTGCTAGTCGGTAGACCTTTTTCCGATTCCCCCGCGGCGCTCGTTTCTTCTCCGGGCGCGAACGCGGGCACGCAACCGCTGTGCTGCGTGAGCACGGAGTTTCGTGCAGAAAAAGACTTGCGCTGTGTGTGGAGCGCACTCGGAGAAGGGCGTGTTCGCGGTCGCCATCCTGAAAGCGGCTTGCGTCTCGCGTGTGCTGCGTTTGCGAGCTTCGGCAGCTTTTTGGGTGGGGGGGGGGCAGTTTCCCCCCGGCGGAGACAAGGGGCGATGGGGCAGGTTTGCAGCTGCGCGAGCGCGTCGTCGGACCACCACGTGATGGAGCGGCTGGCCAACAACGACCGGTCGTTCGTGCGGATCGACTTCGGCGAGACCGATCTCGGCGACGAGGGCGCGCTGCGGCTCGCGGCGTGCCTGCGGAAGAACGCGTGCGTGCTGTCGCTGGTGCTCAGCTTCTCGAGCGTCGGCCCGGCCGGCGTCGAGGCGCTGTGCCAGAGCATCGGCCGGCGGTCGCCGCTGTCGACGCTGTGCTTGAACGGCAACCGGATCTCCGACGTGGCGCCGATCGCCGCGCTGCTGGAGCAGAACCCGTGCCTGACGTACCTCAACCTCGGCGGCAACCGCATCAACGCCGCGGGCATGGTCTCGCTGCTGCAAGCGCTGCGGACCAACTCGAAGCTCGCGTTCCTCAACCTCGGCGGGAACGACATTGAGATCGAAGACCCGGCCGTCATCAAGCGAGAGCTCGCCGGCAACGAGGCGTTGCTGCTCCTCGACTTGCAGGGCAACCCGACGCCCGCCCCTGTCCTGGAGCAGTGCCACGCGCACTTTGGCGGCGAGCGGTACCGGGCGGCCGGGCAGCGGGTCAGCGACGTGTCGTCGCGGGTGTCGGTCGACTCGGACGCGATGCTGGAGAAGCGGGTGATCGGCCTGCAGGCTGCCCGCGCCGCCGGCAAACCCGGCGAAGAGGCAAGCCCAGCGGCGCCCGCCGGGCTTCGGCGGGACTCGTGCTCGTCCCACCGGCAGGGAGACCCGTCCACGCCGGCTTCCGACGAACACATGTCTCCGTCCCATCTGCTTTCACCTTTATGCGGGCGGCCGAGCGGACTTTCGATAAGAGAGTCGTCGGATGCGTTGTCCAGCAGCCAGAGTAGCGATGGTGGTGTTTTGAAATCACCGGAGCTGCGTGGGCATGAGAAGTACGGTCGTCCGCTTGCTGCGAAGGTGCAGAGTGGGAGTGAGTTGTCGGCTACGACGACGGCGGTGTTCACGCCGCACGAGCATCCGAGTGACGCGCCGATGTCGAATCCGATGGAGGAGTTCTCAAGGACAGAGTCGTCTGCAGGCGTCGCGCCGGGGAGTCCCGTCGCGATTAGGGCGGCGGCACCGCAGCCGAAGAGGACGCTCGCCGAACTGGCGGCTCGGAACATGCCGCCGTGTCCGCAGCCTCCGCCGTCTGACGCATCGACCATCCTCGTATCTGCGCTCAGCCAGTTCACGCTCCGGACTTCGATGCCGTCGAAAGCCACGATGAACTACCGTGTGGACACCCCGGTTGCCTCGGACGAAGCCGTGTCACCGCCTCTCCCGTGCTCGGGCTTCCCTCCTGACAGTCCCGGCTCTGAATCCTCTGACTCGCGCGCGCTCTCGTCCCCGGAAGCAGCGCCTAGCCCGTTCCCGTCCTGCCACAACCTCAGCTGGCAGCTCTGCAACAATGACAAGGCTTCGTCCACGTTCGAGTCTGCCCAGCCCAACGTCTCCTGATGCCGAGTACCGCCAGCGTTCAGAATAGCCCTACCGGCAGTGATCTCGCGTCCAGATTCTGTTGGCTAGTGTGTGCACTGCGTATGGTCACGCTCGATGCCATCAAAAGCTACATTCAGCTAGCGTGCGAGCATGCCGGTCGACTCCGAATGCTACAAGCACAACATAGCTACCGGCAGCAGCTCTGCAAAATGACGAAGCTTCGTCAACGGTCGAGTCTCCGTAATGGAGTTCTCCCAATAGACCCTTGGCGCTTCGGGCGGCGTGTGACCTTGCGTTGCGACAACGGCGGTCCGAATCTATTGAAATGGTCCAAGCTTCTTTCCACGAAGCGTGCAGTTGTGACCCGTTGCGCCCAGATACGTCGAAAAAGAAGTTTATCGTCTATCCTGCTGCTTCCGCGCAACAACACCATGGGAAGATACCTACCTCTCTCTAGCCCAGTCTTAAATCCTGGCGGGTTGTTCCTCGTGATGTGTAGCGCTCACGCCAGCAAACGAGCCGCGTAGAAAGCCGCCCCTCTTAAGAAAAGGCGGAGCCCGCCAACCACGGGCACCAGTCGAACGAAAAATGGAACTCGAGCAAAACCCGTCTGACACTTGCTGTCGTCAGGGTATTTTCTCATCAGCAAAAATTACTTCTCATTTTTTATCCGAAACATTTCCGGTGTCAGGGTCGCACCCATAAACGAAGAAAACGGACGATCAGCATCAACCGTTCAACGATCGTGATGATGATACAAAGACTCTCTTGGGGTTCCTGTATTCACTTTTTGGTTGGTTTCGTTCTTAGTCTTTTGTGTGCAGCCGTTGTTCCGGAAGTGTTCCTTCAGTGCATTAGTACTATGAAAAATAAACGCTAAAAATAACGCTAAAAGATCGTCTGAAAACAGGCGTAGAGGAGCATGTGTTCTACTTCGAGAGCAAGAAGTGCGCAGTCTTTACAAGTGTTCGGCAGCAAAGATTGCTCCCCGTTCCTCCAAACTTGCCCCCGGACGAGAACGACATGTACTGTCGGGAATAGTTGTTCGCTTTTTCTCACGAACGGGGGGGTCGGTCCTGCTTTTGGCTTTGTAGGTTCTCCCGACTCCCCAATTCGTGGTTAGCTTGTGTACAAACTCAAGAGGTCTGGTCAACTATTCCCTGCAGTATTGGTATACTTTCAAAGAAAGAATTGCCCGGGTCATGGGAAGAGGCACGGGGTGGCGCAAGTTTCCGATAAGCAATCAGAAATATCCGTTGCGACGCCTTTGTGCGCATTATCTCCCGAGTTGCCAAAGATAAAACGGGCAGGTTGGATGTCGTCAACGCAAGCAGCAAACAACAAGGTTGTCAGTCCTCGTTCGTACTTCGCAACCCTCGGAAGCCTTGAGTACTTCTTCAAAGTGCTCGAGGTAGTGGATGACAGGCGTGGTATCGTCGAAGTGTTCAACAAGACCCGTTGTGTAGTAGTTGTGCGGTATTTCTTCAGCCTCCTACGACATGAGTCTGGCGGATACGGCAGGGGATTCGCCACGATTGGTAAGGAAACGACGTCATTTCTACCGGGCAGTTTGCTCCCAGCAGAACACTGTCGTTTCTTGCCGATGAGGGTGACATGCACATAAGTCGATCTTTGAGTGTGTGAGCCCCTCCGAAGAAAGGTCCATCACACTGTGAGGGTGACATGCAGCATACCCATACACTACGCATCCCCCCACCTCCCAGCGTCCAATTGCAAAGGAGGTATTTGTGCTATACCCACGAAATACAGGAGAAACTTGGCTTCTGGCGGGTGTAAGCGTTCAACAAAAAATACCACGTTGTAGTTACTTATTGTTTTCTCCGCCTCTAGCCTCCGTCGAAATAAGCACAAGGCAGTCTCGAGTATCTTTTTACGGCCTTGCCAACCAGCCCGGATGATTTGGCGTAGCTGGCTTATTGTCGCTTTTATACAATCTGACAATGATAACTGCGCTCTTGATTACATGGTGGACAAGCGGTCATTATTGTCTCTAACTCGGACGTGTCGGACGTAACCACAATCTCTATTGCTGCCTGAGGTCAGACGCGAAACCCCCCAAGATGCATTGCAATGTACCGACCCATACAACAAGTGGTCAAAACCCGCCATGTTGTGGTCAAGGGCAGTGTTCTGTATAGGACAATAAAAAAAAAAAGGAAAACATAGTCATTTGTGTCCTCGATGTGCTTGTTTGTGCACAACCACGGCGTACCTCCACTCATGCAAGTCAAACGCTATCGAAGGCGTGCGTCAACCTCGGAATTAGAAGAACCACAAGTGAGCAGGCGCCTTCACGAATTGTTGTCCAGAATGGCTCCCTTGAAAAAGATATTCCCGCAACTGCCACCTGACTATCTAGACTCGCACCGCTGTCCTGTCTGCAGACACTCAGGCTCCAACCTGATGATGGACGGTGCAGACAGGACAGGTGTCGTGTTAACCATTCCAAGCCCATTCTTCACACCCTCCCCACCCCTCCTGTGTTCAAGGCGACTCAGTCGGGATCGGAGAAAAAGACAACATTGACTCTGTTTGCCCCGCTACTGCAACCAAGATCACCAAGAGAAAAATGAAAATCACACGCACACACGTACACACACACCCAGGGGTGTCGCCAGCATTGCACTTTGCTGGACGACAGGTGATTTCACTTCCCCGTGCGAGCGACTTTGGGACAGGGCTCAAAACTGGCCTTCGTCCCTTGAAGCCATGAACTTGCTGTGCGATACAGCTGTCGCGAGGGGAACATCTCGGGCAGCTTACTCCGCAGACGAAACTCTTGAGCTGAAAGCCAGGTGGAGAAGCAGACACGCCCGCCGCTTGCATGTTTGTGTCCATGGCTTTGGGTAACGGAAAGGAGCACGCACCACACACAAACGAACGCAACAATAACGAATCCAAGCAACAACTCTGTCAACACCCAGTCCAATAACACTAGTTTCAACAGGGGGTCGATAAGACGTGCGGTCACTCCTGTCTCTTTGTTTTTTTTTTAGCCACAGGCAATGTGTGAGGAAACTGAACCGCCCAAGTAGGACCTTCTGATCATGATCATTTGCCAAATTTGCCACCTGAAACCACGTCCAGGATTTGGGCTCAGGGTAGTGCGGTCAACGAACTCTAGTTTCCCTTTCTACTTTCTCCTACTCTCGCGGTGGGACGACGTTTTTGGAATACCGACGGACAATGTCCCACCCTGGGGCCGTGGCCGGGGCGGGTGGGTACCCCCCCCCCTAATACTGGTCCATTTTTGGTCCAATTTTTTGGTCCAATTTTGGTCCAATTTTCGTCCAATTTTGGTCCCCGAAAACTATGCGCAAGTACGGAACAACCCAAACAACTATGCGCAACTATGCGCAACTATGCGGAACAGCCCAAACAACTATGCGCAACTATGCGCAACTATGCGGAAAAGCCCAAACAACTATGCGCAACTATGCGCAACTATGCGGAACGACCCCAAAGTATGCGGAACAGCCCAAACAACTATGCGCAAGTATGCGCAACTATGCGGAACAGCCCAAACAACTATGCGCAACTATGCGCAACTATGCGCAACTATGCGGAACGACCCCAAAGTATGCGGAACAGCCCAAACAACTATGCGCAAGTATGCGCAACTATGCGCAACTATGCGGAAAAGCCCAAACAACTATGCGGAATGCTTTGTGCGCTTCACTCGGTGACAGTGATAAGTTCAATGATAATGAACGCGAAAGGAAGAAAATTAAACGAATTGCACTTACGATGGGGTAACCCCCCGAGATAGCCGCTGAATGGTGAGAGAAACAGGCTAGCCCAGGAGGTCACACCACCAAACGGGTGGGAGGATTGAATAAAAGAGGGGGAGGAAGAATAACTGGCCGTGCAGGGGTAGCCCCGCTTACTTGCCGGGGGAACGCCAGTCACTTCCCCCCGTAACCGTTTCCCTGACCATACCAAGACTTGCCCCCTTTTCCGCCTTTGCCTTTCTTCCAAGCAGGTGTCGCGTTCCACTTTGGCGTCCTGTTCTTCTCCTTCTCCAGGTCCCCTTTGACCTTCGCCATCAACCGCTCGACCAAGTCGCCGGACTCGGCTTCCATTTCCCGTAGCATCCGGGACCGCGGGACCTTCTCCACGCACCATCCGTAGTTGAGGCGGACATCCAGCAACAGCTCGTTGCCCAGCCGGACCAGCTCTTCGTTGGCCGACCACCCCGCCGACCCGGCTGCGACCCCAAGGATCCACGTCTTCAGCTTCTCGAAGCTCGCCTTCAAGAACGCGCCCCCCGGGGCTCCGACGTACCCAGCCACGTACTCCGAATGGAGGTCGCGAACAAGCCCGTGCGGGTCGGACGCCGCAACATCCGCCCACTCGCGGACATCCTTCAGACTGTACCGCACGGGCAGCGCGTAATGTGCTGCCGCCCCCTCAAAGGCAGCAGCCGACAGGTTGGCCGCCGGTAGCCCCGAAAGCCGTCCGTGTAGCGAGGCGATCTCCGCCTTCTGCTGCTCCACCACTGCGTACAGGTCCTTGACCAACGCGGCTAGGCCCCCGCTCGCGTCCACGGACGCCCCAGCAACAGGGGGCGGAGGGAGAACCGGTGGCGCCACCGGCTCAATGGGATCGGCCTCGGCGTCCCTCCGCTCCGCCTCGGCCCACATGCGGCACGCGGGCACGCCTTCCTTCCAGCATCCACTCGCCTTCATCACGCGTCGAAACAATGGGCCGTTCGTGACCCCGACCTCCGCCAGCACAGCAATGAGCTTCCAAGGCTCCCAGGACTCTACGAAGCCTAAGCCCTCCGAGGCAGCCGCAAACTCGAAAACTTCGCACGCAACCTTGCGCGCCAACGCAACGGCGTCTCCGGCACCCCCAAAGAAGAACACGGCCCACCTCTCTAACTCCGGCAGGTTCACGGTGCGGCGAGGAAGGACGGGTCCTACCGCATCTTCGAACGCACTGCGGATATCCGCCGGCACCGCGAACGTGGTGTATCCAGTGGTCGTCGCCTTTCGGAAGGGACTTGCTGCCATGTTTTCTTTAACTTGCGGAACTTTTGTTGTCTGATTCCTTTGAATCCGGTGCCCAACACCTTATCACTGTCACCGAGTGAAGCGCACAAAGCATTCCGCATAGTTGTTTGGGCTTTTCCGCATAGTTGCGCATAGTTGTTTGGGCTGTTCCGCATAGTTGCGCATACTTGCGCATAGTTGTTTGGGCTGTTCCGCATACTTTGGGGTCGTTGTGCATAGTTGCGCTTAATGGTTTCGGGATTCTTTTTCCGCTGTGACGTCGTCCCAGCGGCGATCATAGCTTGCCTCATGGTCGGTGTTCTTCCCCTTCGTTTGTTTGTAAGTATCCGCTTTGGTTTCACCCTTTGTTTTCAGATGGAGTTGCACGAGCCGACCGGAGGAAGGGGTCAGCACAAGCCCCAGGAAGCCAAGCCAGTGCGAGAGGCCAGAAGACGCCAGCTCCAATTCCGCATAGTTGTTTGGGCTGTTCCGCATACTTTGGGGTCGTTCCGCATAGTTGCGCATAGTTGCGCATAGTTGTTTGGGCTTTTCCACATAGTTTCAGGTTGTTGCGCATAGTTGTTTGGGCTTTTCCGCATAGTTTCAGGTTGTTCCGCATAGTTGCGCATAGTTGTTTGGGCTGTTCCGCATACTTTCGGGTCGTTGTGCATAGTTGCGCTTAATGGTTTCGGGTCCAAAAAAAACCTCAAAATCTGGAAAACTGGCCCAAAAATAGAAAATTCGGGCCGATTGGGCCGATTTACGATGTGCTTTCCCCAAAATGCCAATAACCCCCAAAAACTGTTTTTCAGGCAAATCCGCTGGGAAACGTACTTAGAGAATTTCGAAAATACGGCACCAAGAAAACCACGAAAGGGCAGATTTTCCCGGTTTCAGCCTGTGTTTTGCACGTCAAATTTCAGGCCTCACAGACGAACTGAGGACGGAGTGGAAAGATCCATCGCGAAAGAGCGCGTTTAAGGGGGTCCCCGGAAAAAAGGGTGGGGGGGTCCCCGGCCACCAGGTGCACCAAACAGGACCCCCCCCCTTCCAAATTTAGCAGACGTTGACATTGCCCGTTGCACCCCCCAATCCTTAGTGCGCCCCCTGTACCCCCCCCCCCCCCCCATTTTCGACGGACAATGTCCGTCGGTATTCCAAAAACGTCATCCCGGTGTACGGTTTCTTTTCTTCCAAGACGAAGCAGCAGTCTGTTCTCGTAGAGCAGCGCGAGGTGCACACGCCAAAACAGGGCGCCAGTGCGCTCAACCCAACCCAGGCTTTTTCCACAATCTGCGGCTGGTGTTCACCGTGGGGGAGAGCGTAAGGATGGTATTGCAACGTCACGGAGCTTCGAGATCTTTACGACCGAACTCAAGGTAGCCAGCCATTGGACACGGAGTCGACCTCGGGACGTCGAGTGGGCAACACGGCTTCGAATTGCGGGTCCTGACCCCTGGTGGGGCACGGTGCACGTTTCCAACGCACTGTCACACAGCCAGGTCTTTTTGTCTGTCCCCTTACCCTGAATTTCATTGCCCCTGTCGACAAAAAACAGTCAGGCTATCCGAGGTTGCCTGCTCTACGTTCTGCATAGTGTACTGCTGCTTCGCAGCGTGACCGCACGCGCACCACGTGTGCATCACTCGCTCTCTGGAAATAAATTGGAGAAGCGTCAAGCGCACGCAAGCAATCTTCAAGTGGGAGCTCTTCTCCGCGGGCCCAGAAGAATGCTGGCGCCCGAATCTATTGCCGGCCAGGCCTTGCGGCTGCATAAATTGTTCTAGCCTTATTTCCGCTTTTACCCGCTTTTCACGCACTTTCCACTTTCAGGCACACAAAAAAGGTGATCAACGAAGTACGAAAAGGTGTTTCTCGCCACTCCCACACCTTGTTCTCATGGTAAGACTCACACCCACGGGTCAGTCGTGAAGTGCAAAGGGTGCGTGTCCGTATCGTACCACGAATATGCGCTCGTGCGAGATGTTTGCGCGCTGCGTTCGCGCTGCAATGCGTCAAAAAAAGCTTGCAAACTCTTCACACCAACACATTCGCACTCATATAGCCCTTGCTCTAGGAGACCCCACTTAACAGCGGTCACACGGAGACCTAAAAGCCCTGGAATTTCAAGCGAAGTCTAGCTCTAAAAATAAGGAGGAGAGGGGGTATCCACAAAGAAGAGAAGACCGAATAATCATGGCATCAGTCAACCTGGCCGCTCCCACGGGCTATCAGATTGTGGGAGCGGCGTTGGCGGTTGTCGGCGGGTTCGTGGCGTGGCAGTATTTCACGCTGATGAAGGCAACGAAGGTGTTCAAAGAGAGGAAGCGTGCCGGGAGGTCATTCGACGCCTGGCTGCTCAGCGACAAACAAAGGAAATCAATCGACTTCGCCGCCTCCGAAGGCAGTTTGGTGTCGATGGACAGTCCAGCCGAGAAGCGGACGTGGAACTACAAAAGTCCGCCGAAGCTGCGCATCGACGGAGCGTCGCACTTCAACAACATCCTCGGGACGACACTCACCAACCTCATTTTTCCCGACCTGGCCATCGTCATCCCCGCCACCAGAATCCAGGCCCCCGTCGAAGTGGTGTGGCAGGCTTTCATGGACTTCGACAACTACCACAAATGGAACCCATTTCACAGCAGGATCGACGTCGTGGAAAAGTCCGACGAGCGGATCTACCTCGGTCTGAACGTGAACATGGGAGGACTGCTAGGCAGCCTGTGCTCTTACGAAGAAGTGCACTTTGTGGATAGCAAGAGGCACCTGCTCATCTACGGCGTGTCCACAGGCGTCCCTTCGTCCGTCCGGTCAGTCTGGATGGAGTCGGATCCCAGCGACCCGAACGCCACCATTTTCAACAGTTTCGATATGATCGGTGGGTACCCTGCCTTGTTCTCTAGGTACTACATAGAGGGCCTCACGCACAAGGGGTTCTCCTCGCAACACGCCGGCCTCAAGCGTTACGTAGAAGAAGTCGTTCTACCAAGCCAGAAATAGGCTCGTGACTAGCTTTCGATCAGCACCGAAATGCCTCTTGCGAGCTGGTTCAACCCCGTGCGCCTCCTGCACGGGTAGTGCGACAAGCGACCGAACGCTATGGCCAGCAGAGCCCTCATACTCACCCTTTATGGAATCTGGGGCCTAGTGGATAACGGGCCGTTGTCCTCAACTGCTGACACGGCTGCAGGGCCTTCTCCTGTGACGGATTTGTCTGTGCTCTATGTCATGCCTGCAGCCGGTCCATCTCCTGGCGGACCGTGATACACCGAAGAATGCAGATAGGGATTGACCTGAAAGACCGTGGTGGACCGACAGTGTGGTACTCATTTGCATGCAAATGACTCCCCACGAACGCAACAAGAAGACGTTGGACCGTGATTAACTGTGATAAACAGCAGCAGGCAATTCGATGCAGTTCCAAGAGATAGGGATGGACCGGCTTAGCTCAGATCGAAACACGGTGCAAACGGGACAAGTGCTGCGTTGAGCACATATCCATTCCAAGCACGTGCTTAAGATAACTCCCCCAGAAACCAACGTTATACCTCGGGCTCTTCACGCACCGAAACAGGGCGAAACCCCTCAGGTTTCCGTTTTCCTCGTGAAACAAACCTGTAGGGCCTTCACTGCGAAGGCGCCAGCGGGAGCGGTGGCAGTGCAAGGTGTGAACATGCCGAAAACATGGCTGACACGTCGCAGGCGATTCAACTGTTCTTATCTTTCACCAACCGTCCGAATTGTTGTCAGTTACAACAATTATTGCGTGCCAGGGGCTCGGACCGGGGCGCGCCTCCGATGAAAACAACCTTTTCGGCAACCGGAAGCTGGCTCTGCACTGTAAGCTCGTCTCTCTCTCCTCCTTTAGCCATACTTCAACCCTCTTTCTCCTCGTTGGTGCCGGCTCCAGCCACCCAGTGCGGCTTATTGTGTCCACTGTCCCCGCCAGGTCGGGGGATTGTGCGCATGCTGTGCATGCGCCCCTATGGCCCTTGGCTGACCTTGGACAGGCTTGGATAGAAAGCCACACTGGCCTACACCCCCCTTCTTCCTCGGTGACGAGTCAGATGACCTGATTTTTCGCTACCATAGAAAACCTACGTCTCTCATGTTCTGCGTTCTGATCTCGAAAACAAAATCGATTTTGTTAAGCCTCGCGTGCAGGGCAAGCCAAGGAAGCGGTCGGCAGCTAATGAGTTGCGGAGAATGTACCGCTCGGATTGCAAACCACATCGTTCAAAGATGCTTCAGAACAGACACAAGGCAGTAGTGCAGCACGACTAAGTGTCCAGATGTGTAGTGTCACCCAGAAACCTGTTTCTCGAGCATCGTTGAGCGACAGGTCGCCGGAAACACATCAATTCTTCTGGCAGCGGAAAGGGAACGGGTGGCGCGGGGGGGAGGCCCTGGGGAGCGAGCGTCACCGTAAAGATGGCGAAAGGCAATGCGAAGGCGAGTCTGGCCAAGAACAAGAAGCGAATGGCCCTGTTCAAGAAGATCACCGTCGGTGTGAACGCCGCCGCGATTCTGTACCTGTTCGGCGTCTCCGGGACGCTGTTCACCTTCGGTTCCATTGTTTGCCTCGTCTTCTTCGCTGGGCAAGAGTACATCTGCCTCACGCAGATCGAGAAGCACGGCAAGCCGCACTACGGCGACAGTGGGCAGATCGCATCGATCAATGACCTCAGCAACCCCAAGGAAATGGGTATGTTCGAGTACGTACAGGACTTGCTCTGGGTCTGCTGGTGCGTGCAGCTGCTGCTCCTCGTCACAAGCTGGGCGTGGCTGATCTACCTGCTTGTCCCGTGCTACGTCGTCTACAAGACTTGGGACACGGTATGCCTGTTATCACACTTTTTTGTACAGGAGACAGCCCTGAAGGGAGTCAGTTAGAAGTACTGATCCACGGAGGAGGTAGAGGCGAACGCCGCGACTTCCCGTCATTATTTGCGAAGCTCACGAGGGCGTTGGCCCCTGAGTTGCACCCGCTCGGAAACTGTATGGAACAGCGGAAACTGCGCTTCCAACGCTCAGCACAGCACAGGTCCCGGATGATGTCATCTTCTCTTTTTGAAGGACTTGAGACGTATCAGCGGGGAGAATTATTCCGTTCACGTTTCCCGCACAAGTGCGTAGACGAGTTCTCTAAATTTACCAAGGAATTCTGCAAGCAGAGTTGAATTACTAAGTCACCATCTTAGCTCACCATGAGCCCAGGTTTGGGTGTGGTGGTGGGTGTGGCACCTTCTTTTCGCCCGCGCGCTCTTCCCGGTGGGTGGTGGCAGGAGGCTTGCTGCATGACTTACAAGCACTGCGATTCCTCGGGAGCTGCACGCTCGCGAACCAGTTTCACACGATTAGCTCTCTCCCTTCTGCGTACAGCTCCAGCCGCTCGCCAAGAAGGCGATGGAATCCCGCCAAACGGGGCAGAACCCGTTTGTGCCGAACATCCCGGGAACCTCCCGTCCATTGCCCGGGTCTGGTCAAAGCAGGAAGGAGAAGCGCGCAGCCGCGAGACAGGTATTTCATATTTTGTTGTGTAAGCACCCGCTTTGTAGGAAATACTTGAGGAGACTGCCAGTGGCGGGCGTAAGCGTTCAACACTTTGTAGTTGTATTGTTTTCTCCCCCTGTAGCCTCCTTCGAAATGAGGACAAGGCAGTCCCTCGAGTATTTTGGTCGTATCTGTCATGCTTTCAATGCACCAGCCAAGCTAGCTTAGCTCAAGACAAACACACAGTAGTTCCGCAAACCCGAAGAGAGAACATACAAACCCCAATCTCCCTCCTTAGCATGAGGGCAGGATTTTGCAAAACGCGCTCTAAAATAATCATATTCCGGAGAAAACTGAACAAGCCCAAATCCAGGCCAAATTGTTCAGGGGGTTCCTATCCAGGTGTTTTGGGCAATCTCGTGGGTTTTGTCGAAGAAGAAGGGCTTCCATACTCAGGGGCTTGGGGGGTGGCACTCGTAGCATCAACCCGATGTTTAGGCGGTCAGCTACCGTGTCTGTTCGCCCCAGTGTAGCTAATCCGGACTCGAACTGCCGCCCTTCAACATCCCAGTGTCGTCCGGGCCTCGGCAGCATTTCCTCTTGGGAACGTTTCACGAACGGCATTCGAGACGAAACCCTGCCCGTAGAATACAGAACTTCGGAGGACAGTTGGTGGGTTCTATAGTCGTTCTTGACCAACACGTCCTCCCCCCGGCACGCCTTATGCCCGCCCTTCGGCGGGTATAGGTTCGTTCTTGATTGGCTTCCTCGTTCTACGCCATTACCACCACCCACAGCACGAAAAGGACGAAAAGAACGCCGAAAAAGCTGCAAAGAAGATCGTGACGCGCCAGCAGACGAAGGAAAATGCTCGACCGTTCCCTCCGAGGTAGGAGGAGAGGGGGAAGGAAGCACGGGGTGATTCTTCGCCGGCCAGAAGACCGCGAAGAAGGGTGTTTGAAAGCCCGACGAGACTAGGTGAGAAGGACAGGAAAGGAGAGGCGCAAGGTAAAGTTGTGTCATTCAACGCGACCATCCACCGTTCCTTGGTGTTCTCGACTGCGCACCCCCGTGGCTGAAAGGAATTCGAGAAACCCGATTTTGTAGAGAATGGGAAAACTGTACCGAGCTTGCGCCAGAGACGAGTTCAATTCCTGGCGAGAAAAAGGTGTCGGGATGTTGCTGAGATGATTCTTACAGGGGATTCTGCCCCCAGAGGGGCAGCATTTCATTGAAGGTTTGGCAGGACATTCAAGCCTCAATCATCGCTCCTTCACTGGGGGCTATGTTTAAACGTCTGGGCCACTGTTTGCAGGCTGCTTTCGTGCCGACAATACGAACGAGATGGCCCCGAAAGGCGATGTGCCGCGCAAAGGAGCTGGTGTGGTGTTCGGACACGCAAAGTGTGCATCTCCGACAGCAGCACCAGCAGCGCTTTTTCATCTCTCTTTTGCCGTTAAGAAGTTGGGGAGGGGGAGACTTGGCCATCACGATTGACTACCTCACGCCGGCACTACTGTCCCTTGCGCGTGATGCAGCAGCCGAATAACCTTGTAGGGGGGGGAGTTGTTCTGCCGTGTGCACTGCTTTTGGAATACTGTTGCACCATACATGCCAAACTGCCGCTTCACCTTCAAGAAATTTGTGGTCACACTCTTCACACCGTTTCACCATTACATGTCTACTTCCTCTTGTAGGGAGAGGTTTGCCCTTGTAATTGGTCGCGGACGACCGTCTATTCGAACAGTCGGTTTGGTTGATTAGTTTTTAGCGGTTCAAGATACCAGCACGTAGCTGGTATCTTCGTACAGCATTTTAGCTGGAGATCGGCAACCGCGGCTCCAGAGTAAGCAGAAAAGATCCATGTTTGCTGCTGTCAACAAATGTGTAACGAGACCTTGCCAAGGAACCACTTTATGCACCCCTTCCCTAAACTAAGATTTCCCCTGGAGAGGCAGTGCTCTGCCTAAACATTAAACTGAGAGTTTCCCCTTCGTAGATGTTAAGCTAAAACATGGACCTTTCAAGAAGGACCGGTCAACAGCTAAGTTTCTATGAACGTTTTTAGGGTGGGGGGCAAAGTTGGGCGGATGTGTGTTGTTGCCTCGATTCCACGATTGCATTCGCCTTTTTTCTTTTGCTTTCGTTTTTTCCTTTGCTTATTTTCAGTCGTTTTCGCTTTTCATTTTTCATCACTTCGACGGGGAAAAGCGCGGCCGACCTTTTTCTGTACCACTCACTACTCCGCTTTTGACGGGGAAAGTGTGAACCTGGCGAGCAGGCCAGCTCACCACACCTTCCATTGGTACTCTTTTTTTACTTTCGAAAACGAGACAGTTGTAGAAGATGTGTTAAGCACCGAGAAGACTGACCCCGAAATTAGAAGCGAACGACTGCATCATGCTCCCCCAGGGCGTTTTGAATGAGAACGTTTTGCTGAGAGTTTCAGCGAGCCTTCACCTGAGATCAGTTGAACAATGACAGATGGACCACCCCGTGCAAAAATCACGAAGCAAACCACGTCACTGCTGGAGCGTAGGGTGCGGGAGGAAGTGCACGCAGCAACGGGGCAATCGAACAGAGCGCGCTATTTCTTTCGACGGCACCCTTTGTTCCTCTCGCTCCTGCGTGGGTCCCCCCTCCAGCAACCATCCAAACATGACGCTAAGCTTCCCCCCCCCCGCCCCAATCGGCTGAATTATCAGGTTTACGTGTTCTTCAAAAAAGATAACGCCTGCACCTCGAAGATGCCCCAAAAGTCCACAGCAGCTGCTGTGGAACCGAACGTTTTAGTGCCTCTCTTCGCACGTGGGTACGCCACGCCCGCTTCCTCCAAGCCACCACGCGTTTTGTGCACGATGATCGTAACCACTCGACGTGTATGAAGGCTCCACATTTTCAGAGCCGCGTGTCGGTAAGGCAGCGGCCGTCCTCAGGGCTACCCGTTTTGCGTGGTGAACCGCGGGAAACGTTTGTTTATTGCAACGACTGCACGGTGCTTGCACCACTGCATGGAGGCCATGTCTTGTTTTAACCCCCGGGGAGGGGGTGGTCGCGAGTTTCTCGTCCAGCGTGTGTGCACAGTGTGCTGCGATGCTGGCGGGAGAGCACCCGCCCCAGCTGCTTTTCCCTGTTGGCTCGCGGCTCGTTCCGGCATAATAAGTGCGGAACGGCCGCCCTCAAGCGCGAACCACTAACCATTAGGCGACCTGCTGTCGCCCCGCACTTGTTTTTTCAAGTCGAGCGTTCCTGAGCCAGGCGAGGTGTTCGGCTCACCTTTTTTCATCAGACCGTTCTCCGTTTTTCTTACTTTTTCTTTTTTGTGTGTCCCAATCGACACGAGAGAGACAAAGAGAGGATATTTTAAAAGTGGGCAAAACAGGGCTCGTTTACCTTGTGCGGCCGATTGGGCTCTTCGTGAAGATTCTCTTCCTTTTCCCTTCCCGAAGATGGATGACGCTCAAGCGAGCACCTACTATAGTTGGCCGCGTACTGGATCACAGAGCCAGGCGTGCGTAGGAGTGCGTGGTCCACGCCGAAGTCGTTGGCGTGAGCCTCGATGGAGCGTGGATGAGTGCAGATCTTGGTTGTAGTAGCGAATATTCAATGGAGAACACTGGACCGAATTGCGGAAAGTTTCCGTGTCAAAAGTGGACATGGGTCGTGTTAATGCTCGCAAAGATGTCACTGACAAGCTTGCTCGGACGTGCAGGTGCTGAAGAGCGAACAAGAAACGAAGGTGCCGCGACAGTGTCGCGTGTAGTATACAGGGCCAGGCTCCCCCGGATGGTTCAGAGGAGAGGTGGCTGCTCAGTGTTGAGTAAACCGAAAATAGACGCAAACGATTGTAGCTGGACTTAAGGTTCGCTGCCGTCAAGATGTTCTTTCCTTTCGCACCGTAAGCGACTCAAGCCGCCTCCATGCCCAGTTGGCGAAGGTCCCACTCGAAGAAGACTCTAACGTCCCGGATTCTCGAGCGAACTTTAACTCTAAAAACGAAGACGACGCGACTTGCGCACATGCTGGAACCCCAACGGTCCTACGTGCAGGCGGGCCCTGGCGCATGGTCGAGCTGCGGTGGGTGAGCCATTGATAAAGGGCTAGTTCAACGATGCGGAGAAACCTGTCGATTTTGATCAAATATCAGCACCCACGGGGGAAAGACGCGCCTGGGCACAACCATGCGCAACGCAGGACAAAAAAAGGATAGCAACCTATCACTAGGGAAGAAAGCAAAAAAGGACAAACGCCGAAGCGATGGCGAGCGAACTCGCAAACATGCGCTCGATGCGGGACATCAACGACTACTGCGTGGCGCGCGGGATCATGACGCTGGCGCAGGGGATGATCGAGCTGCCGCCGCCGGAGGCCCTGCGGCGGCTGGGCGGCGAGGCGTTGATGCGCCTTGACACGCACTGCTACCGCAACCGGAAGGGGGAGCCAGACTTCGTCGCAGCCGTCGAGAAGCTCCTCCGCAGCGAAGGCGTCGTCGCGCGGCTGGCGTCGAGCGTCCTCGCGACCCAAGGCGTCACCGGCGCGTTCGTGGCCGCGCTGCTGCACCTGAAGCAGCTGGCCGGCCGCAGCCCGACCGTGCTCCTCCTCGAGCCTTTCTACACGTACCACCTCCGCCAGATCAAAACGGCCGCCGGGACCGATGCCCAGTTCGTGAAGCTCAGCAGCCTCAAAGACGGCAAGTACGCATTTTCCGACGCCATGTTCGCCGAAATCGAGGCGAAGCTAAGCTCTGGCGAAGTAGACGGCGTCGTCATGTGCAACCCGGTCAACCCGACGGGCCAAGTCTGGGCGGAAGCGAGTGTGCGCCAGATGATGGATGTTGTCGCCAAGTACCCGAAAAAACTGCTCATCTGCGACGAGTGCTACAACGACATGGTCTTTGACGGCCACAAACACGTGTCGCCAATCCATCTCGTCCCGAAGGATCAGGACCTGCCTGACAGTGTCGTTGTGTGCCGAGGCTTTTCTAAGTCGCTAGGTATGTCGTTGGCCGGTGATTTTCTTTTGCCCATCGCAGGTGGGATGGTGGGTGAGAAATCTTCGCTCAATATCCGCTGCTGGCGATCCAGTTTCCATGGCTGTGAGCATGGTACCAAATGTGTACAGATGCGTGAGCACTATGACAGAACGAACAACTTTTGGCACAGTGCGTTGCTCAGGGTAATCGTACCGACTGGGCTGCAACAGTACCCAGAATTGAGTGGTTATCAACAACAGTGTCGTTGATCATAGAATACAGATGCAGAATCGATGTTCTAAATCTTCTCCCGCTGATCACACCCAGCACGAGACGTCGGTCCACTGTTGCCGTCATTGAACCTCGACAAAGTGGTTGAGCGCAAACGCGCCGTTTGGTGAAGTATTTTGTGAGTAATAATCACAACACATTGCCCCCTTCAAGCTACGAACAACCGCCTGAAAACCCAGACTCACATCTGTCTGCAGACCCGTAGGTTCTGCGCTGAACGTGGTCCGTGGCTTGCAGGCCCGAACGATATTCCCAATGCGGTGTTGGCCACGTAACTTCTTGCGATCCCCCATTCCCTGTTACAGTTCCTTCGAAGAAGACTTGATTCCAGCATCAAACGTGCATGAGGCAGTTTCCTTCCTAACTAAGATTTACCGCCCCGCGTTTTCCAATTTCCCACTGTGCAGCAGTCCCGGGTTGCCCCCTATTCGTCCAGCTTTTGACCCACCGTTTCTTTCGACTCGCAGGTGCCCAGTCGTGGCGTGTGGGATACGCTGTATCAAGCCCGAAGACGTCAGCGTCGATGATGGACCTGTCGGACCCGATTTACATCTGCACGCCGATCCTGCAGCACGCCGTCGCCGACTTTTTGACGCACCACGAGAAAGATTTCGATACGCACATTGTCGAGCTCAACAAGCTGCTGACCGCCAACTGGGTCGTGCTGAAGGAAGCTTTTGTGAAGAAGTTCGGCTGGTCTGCCGTTGACCCCAGCGGAACCATGTACGGCAACTTCATCCACGACTGCTCGTCCGATTTAGACGCTGTGAAGCTGGCGCTTCAAGCAGGCGTGGGTGTCTGCCCCGGATCCATGTTCACACGTGAAGGCATCAACGCCACCGCAAACACCCAAACGGTATGGTTTCTTGTTTCGTAGTAACAATGCTTTGTAAACACGGAAGAGAACGGCAGCTTCTTTGGGAGAAGATTAGCGTGCGATCATATCCACTCACTATCAATCAGTAGCAGGCTAATCCTCCCCCGGCACGTACAAACAACACATGCCTTTTCTTTTTCTGTGTTTAAGAGCGACCCTGCCGTTTGAGATATGCGCATTCAGGTGCACAAACGAACGCCGTTTCCGATTCACCGCAAAACACTTGCCACCCTGCGCACAATCCTCAGATTCGCATTCACTGCGGCATTAGCGCCGAGAAAGCGCGGAAGATTGCTGAACTATTGACCCAGGGTCTCTAGGAGTCCGTTCGCTTGTCAAAGCTTCGCAGCGCAAGTAGTTCTACGTCGGCCGAGCTTTCTGTCTGCGCGTTTAACAAGCCGGTTGCACGGCAGCATCCCAGGAGACAAGCTGCACGTGCGCAAGCTCCGCTTGTGGTGGACCCGAATTGCAGCCTTCGCTATCCGTTGACGAATCTTCAATGAGAGCCACTGATAGTTTCCCAATTCGTCGCGTCTCATGAGGCTCACATTTCAACGGCAGGGATTGGTTTTGGTTAATGAGGTACTCATGCAGTCTCCAGGCATCCGTGATTTCATTTCCCCAGTGGCAGCTGCCTTACCTTGCTATTGGCGCAGCCAGGGGCTTCTCTTATCCTGCGCAGCATCGTTTGCCCTAGCAAGCGTACGCATGCTGCATTTGAGACGCATAGACTCCTCATACACGCGTCGGGCCATGCGACAATTAGTCATCACTTCCCTCGTCTGATCTTTTATTCGCGTCATGCTTGTTCGTGCCAGCCGCTAGCCCGGCACAGTGCAATGCGTGTCGCAGCCGGTTGTTCTCGGCTTGTGCTTCCGTGTCAATGTTACAATTGTTGTTTGGCTTCTTCTCCGAATTCGTGGTCCCGCGGGTGTGTTCCTGGCGCGAGGCTCACGTTTCATCTCAAACTGCGTGTCATTTCGTGCCTACTCCCGTCTCCACTTTTTTTCGCTGGTAATGGCACTAATGCGTATGAGGCGGAATCTGCCGCTCATCTTGTTGCCGCATAGCGGGGAGTCATTTGCACGGAAATGCATAACCGCACGAAGCCAGCATTTCGCTCAGTTTTAGTGCGCTTTCGTTGTAGTGCAACTCGAGACGGTTGCAATCATTCCCTCCCACTTTCACAACGTTGCCGCCTACGAGCGCGGGGACAGAAAGCAATGCAAAACGTTTCACCAGAGGTACACCGTCAACTTGCTGTGCTTCGACGGCTCTGTACACCCTCCGAGAGAATCGTTTCTGCTGGACATCGGTCACAACGCAAAGAACGAGAACAAAAGTAGTCAGCACTGTTCATTCTCCTGCAAAGCTGGGAAGCGAATCCGTCAATGAGCAGCCACGGCTCTCGAATTCAGTTGTGCTCCTCATCTAGGTTTGAGTCGGCTTTGTTTGAGACTTGTCTTCTTCAACGGCGAAAGTCGAATGCCTTGCCACAGGGGAACCCGGGCACCGAGGAGGGCTGCAAACCTCTCCGCAAATCCGTTTTCTGAATGGCTCCTCTGAAAGATATCCTGCTGACAGCGAGCGGAGAGCAAAACAAAGCTACACACACTTCTTTGGCGAGATGCCAGAAGTGAAGCCCCATGGCGTGCCCATGATGAGCGAACAGACTGTGATGCCTCGACTCCGCCGACGTTGACGTCGGATGCCTCGGAGTTCGAACTGCAGCTGCTGGGCCTCGGCTGTTGACGGGGACTCTAGTTTCACGCCTGCGAAAACGTGCCGTCAGTAGGTCCTACACTTTCAATCCTCGAAACGCTCCCGCATCCAGTTGAAAGGAAGATCATTGGTTACGTAGCGTAGTTGTCAACAATGTGGGCTGTTGTGGCGCTGGCTTTGGCCGCGGCTCCTTCAGGGGACACGGTGTTCTCGTTGCAAGCCAGGCTCGACGCCCTTGAAGCGACTTGGAACACGAGCTACGCGGCTTTGGAAGAAGAAATTGTAGAGGCGTGCGCAGGCTGCCCGCCGGACGCGCCCGACACGTCGCACGATGCGGTCATCGCCGACCTCCAGAGACAGTTAGACGAACTAGCGGAAGCGGCCGCACAAAGTGGGCAGCCGGGGAAAGATGGTTACTGCGCCATTCCCCCGAACGAGACGCACGCGTTCGTCCCTATGACGCGGTACGTGTACTCTGGATCCGGTATAATCAACAACCTGTGCGCAACTGGCGGTCCCGCGAACAGAGGCGGCAGATACTCGTCTACACGGCCGTCGATGATGAGTGTTGAGAGGGTTCATGACGAGTGCACCTGGGGTCATTACATGTCGGATCAACCGATCCTTGCTTATGTGGGGGACTCGTTGGTGTTCTGGCGGGGTGGGCAGCAACGGTGGAACCTGCTTCAGTTCGAAAATGAAGTCGACTACATCAATTGCAACATGGAACACGCCACGATGGTAGCAACGCTTGATGACTTTGCGGCCATAGAAAGCACCGGAAGAAACTTCACAATGAACTTGACTGAGCCCCGTACGTATTACTTCACTTCCTCGAACCTGGCTGGGAACCCAAGGGAGGACTGTATAAGCTTTTGGCAGGCCAGGGTTGTAGTGATTGTAATGGAGCCGGGTAAGGAAGTTCTGGCGAAGTGCCCACTGTTCGACGGCGGCAGGACGGGAGATGTTGCCGATTCTGCTACGGTGCAGAAGCTGAAGGGTGCGGTTGCTGCCATGGGTAGGCAAATGGTAGCCACCGAGCAGAGAACCGCGGAGAGGCTCCGTGAGGAAGGCCAATCCGGTGTGACAGTGGTGCGGACGTACAATGGAGGTACTGATTCTTACTACTCCGCAAGTTACTCGGAGACTGGTGCTGCTAACATGCACAACCACGCGGACACTCACCACACGGTCGGTCTCGGTGAATTCGGAGCAGTGCTGAACGGAGTGCAGTTCACGACTCGACACAACGACTACTCGCTGCTCGAGCCTGATGACAGTTTGACCGTTGACGAATTCAAGTCGACGTGGCCTCCTAGAGCCAAGGGTATCGAACAACCTCCGGTTCCTCCTACAGTGCTGACTGCTGGCAGTGTGGAGGCCCAGATGGCAGAGATGAGAGAGTACTTCCGCGCATTCCACACGCAGAACGTGACGCACAGAGACTACCGACCGTATTTTCATGAGACGATCTGCTACCTGGAAGGCACGTGGACGGAGGCGGCAGACGACATTGCGGAGCCGTTCGCTTCGGAAAGACACCACATTGATGCGGCCACGTGGACAGAGCTGACGCAGAAGAACAACTTTCTGTTCAACAACGGGCAGAAGGACAACTCCGAGAATCTGCCGTATTTGCCGACGAGCTTCAGAGGGATGAAGGAAGACGGCGACGACACGTTCGAGCCGATCATGGCTCAGTGGTTCTACCGCATTTCGTGCAAGAAGCTCAGTGAGCACCTTCCGACGACAAACCTGCGCGTGCGCAACGATATTCACATCCAGATGGCTGAAAGCACCCCTTCTACTCGTGCGAAACTGGCCAGCAACCCTCGGGCGTTGTTCGACTTGCACCCGAACCCCGATGACGGAGAATGGCCGAAGGGAAAGACGGGTTGGGAGCTCTTGGACGATCTCATGTACACCATTCCTGGGTTTGACGGCCCGAACGCGGACTTGGTGGACAACTCGTTTGGTGAAACGTGTGGGACATACCATAGTGGAGAGGTGTTGAACTCGGCTCGTTACACGAGATACTTCGCGCTGTTGTCGAAGGATGCTATGGGAAGGTCGACGAAGAAGCGGTCGTTCAACGACATGCTTTTCGCGGCGCAGACGACTCATCCGAGAGTGTCTCCGCAGGCGGTGTGCGAAGGAAGCGTTGACGTAATGCCCACTGCAGACGCCAGGGACACTGAACGCATCGCACTGTGTGAAACCCTCGGGGAAGACGAGTGCAGAAGCCAGGATCCTTGGACGGCGGCCGAGGTCACTGTTGGGTCTTCCGGAGCGAAGTGCATGTGGGTGTCGGGCAGGTGCGAGTACCAGAAGTGCTGGGAGCAGCGTTGGTCGTACGCGATTCCGCTCGAAATCGTGTACCTCACGCCGCTTTCGGAGTGGAATCCGTACAACATCCCGTACATCACCGACTACAACTCCCCCGACTACGACGCCGTGCGAGACGGCCGCGACGGGTCTCCCGACAGGCCGTACAGGTACTCTCGGCAGGACACATTCTTCCGGACGCCGGTTGAGTTCTTCGGGGACCTGGCGGACGTTGATGAAGCGGACACATCTGGTGGCGCAACGTACGTTCTCGACAGTTCCGGGACTAGGCGAGCGGTCCGGGCTTCTGGGCACTGGATGCTGTTCCCTGAAATGGACGGGATGCACGTCCGTCAGCGATACCCGATTTTCCCCGTGCACGAGCAAGGTTCGACGATCTGGAAGGAAGCGAAGGCGATCGAAGAGCTCATCATGGGTAAAGACAACGAGTACATCAAGGCCATCATCGCCGAGCAACGGGCTCAGAACTACGGCCTCGTCCTCGAACTGACGGGACGCGGCCACTCGCACGAGGTACGCGACACGTTCTTTTGATTAAGTACCTGCTTGTTTGGAAAATGCTCGAGAAAGCCGCCAGTTGCTTATTTCTAGCGAGGGTAGAAACCTGTGGCCTCACTGCGTCCGCACGGTGCTCGCATACCGATGACGGCGCACTGGCGTCAAAAGCAACCAGATACCAAAGCCGGCGTGACCAACGCTCAGACCGGCTGTCTTGGCTTTAGCCTCACCGTGGCCACACCGCCTGACAGAATTGCACATTCAACTTCAGTTGGCTCTGGTTCTGGGCTTGACACTGGCTCAGGGTCTCTGCGGCCAGTACGCATCGCCCTCGCGCCGGCTAAAGTACGCCCTTGATTACGATAGCCGCTTCTCGGCGTGCCGGTCGGCGGAAACAAGGACGCGAGTATTCTGACTCCAATCTCCGCAACCGACGCGAGCTGCACTCGTGACGAATGCAGCTCGCGCTATGGTCACTTGCCAAGAGGATCCTTCATGTAGCGAAAGGCTGGCATAGTGTTGTCCTCATGTGCTTAGTGCCGGGCGTGACCGTTCGACAGAAACGACCCATTTGCAGTTGCATTGTCGCTACTCTTTCTATAACGTACATACAAAAGGTGTCACGGGATAAGCCGGCAGCCGCCGCCCTAACGGTGTAAGTGCATGCTAATCCATGTGGTTCATGTACTTACAAAAGAACTCAATGCTTAACGGAGGCGTGCAGAGCACTCGTCCGAAGGGACGTTCCCACCATCACCACGCGAACGATGGGCAGCCGATCGCGGTGTGCACAGTGCACAGCACGACGAAGTGCGGCGAGTGCAAGACGGCGGCGGCGTGTTGCCGCAGCGGGCATCATGCCTGCCGCACGCATGGCAGAGGGACCTGCCAAGAGTGCAAAAGGCTCCCTACGCTGACGCAGAGGCGACCGGCGGCATGTTGCAGCCGCGGCCACCACCAGTCCAACAAGCCGAACGTCCAGTCAACCCCCGGACGCAACAAGAAGAAGAGGCCCTCCTCACCCACCCAGGTGGGTGTACAGCGGGAAACGCCAGTAGGAAAGCGAGCGGCGCGAGCGCCGCTCGCGGCAACGAAAAAGGAGACGGCGACGACCGGACGGGCGACCAAGAGGCCGCCACCAACGCCAGGAACCAGCGAACGACCAGCGCTGAAGAAGAGGGTGCTCGGCACCCCGAAGGAAGGCCCGATCGCCGGCCGCAAACGGAAGAAGACGAAGGCGACCACACCCGACTCAGGGGTGCATCGAAGGAAGAAGAAGGTACCGAGGGCAAGCAGCTCTCCGAAACGACCGGGAACCACGGGCACACCAATGCCCTCGAAAGTGGAAAACAGGCACTCCTGCTCGCCCTCGTACTCGCCGACTCAGTCTTTGGAATCGCAAGAAAGCCAAATCCCGCTAGCGCCACAAATGCTCGACCTTGACGACGCAATGGCAGGTGACGACGTCATCCGATAACCTGGCTATCGAGGCAGTGCATGCTAATCCATGTGGTTCATGTACTTAAAAGAACTCAATGCTTAACCGAATAACGACGGGAGCTTTCCGCCAATGCGTCACCACCGCGGTGAACGTGCCGGGACACCGGCTCGTGACAATGACCCTGGACATTGCGGCGCTGCGCCAAATCGTGTGGCGATTTAAAGTACCGCGGGAAATCTCTACGGAGGGGGGACCCAAGTGGGGCCTCTCGGACACAGAAGCTTACAGGGAAGCCGTACAGAGACTGGCCAACTCCGATTTCGCAGAACGGCTGGCAGCACAGCGAGTGGAAGAGGCCTGGCTCGAGTGGTCACGAGTCAGTGAGCAGTACTTGCAGGATGCCTTCGGAATCCCTGCGGAAGAAAGGGGAAGAAGTACAGGACGGGGGATAAAGACGTCACCTAAAAGAGTCTGCATCACGGCAAGCACTGCGAGCGACGGGTCGGGGGCGGCGAACAGCAGACAGCTACGGCTCCGGAAGGCCATCCACAGGATGGAACGCATCTGCAGCTACCTTGCGCAACGGCGCGGGCCGGAGGCAGTTCCGCATGAGGTATCCCGTTGCTGGCAGAACAGCAGGCGGCTGGCACAGGCGTGCATGAAAGATGGCCAAGGGACAGAAGGATTCCCGGATCATGAGGAGGCGAAGCAGCTTCTCACGGCATTGCGGGAAGAGACGAGCAGGCTCGGAAAGGAAGGATCGGCGGCCAGGTTTACGAAATACCGAGACAAGCTGAACGAGAGGGCCGATGCGAGCAGACGATGTCTGACAACCATCTGCGCCGGACGCGCTGAGCCGTCGGGGGTGTTGCGAAAGGGGGCGGGAGTGACTGCAAATGTTGACGAGATGGACGAGGTGCTGAACACTGCGTGGGACCCTATCCTGCGTAAGTACAAGGACGGGCCAGAGCCGGAGTACGAGCCGTTTCGGGATCGGTTCCGGGATCACATCGGCCCACATATGATGGAAGCCGGAACAATCACGGGGGAGGAGCTGCGAATTCTGCTGAGGAAGAAGCCGAAGAAAAGCGCGTCAGGGGTGGATGGCTGGCGTATGGCTGAACTGCGGGAGTTGCCGCTCCCCCTGCTGAATGCACTTGCAGACGTCATGAACCTGGTCGAAGCAACTGGAGACTGGCCGGCAAGCATGACAACTGCGCTGGTGTCGATGGTGCCGAAGGATGAGAGTCAAGACCCGCTGCACACAAGACCGATAACCGTCACATCCGCCGTGTACCGCTTATGGGCCTGCCGCAGGCTGGCGGACATAGTTCTGTGGCAAGAGGAATGGATCGAAGAAGGACAGAAAGGCTTTCGACCGGGTCACCGGATCGAGGACGTCTTGATGGAAATTGGGCTCGAGATGGAGGACGCCTTGTTAGACGGGGAGCCGCTCTACGGTGTGGCGCTGGACTTCCGGAAATGCTTCGACATGGTCCCGCGAGAGATAGTACTGCGCTTAGCCGAGGACTTAGGATTGCACAATCGGGTTCTCAAGCCGCTGAGGGCTATCTACAGACTGCTCGCGAGACGCTTCAAGCTACCATTAGGGGTGGGCAGGGAGTTCAGTGTGACCAACGGTATCCTTCAAGGGTGCCCTGTATCCGTCATACTCATCAATGCCCTGCTGTCGGTAGTGATGAAAGCGGTCAAGAAAGAAGCGGAGGGTGTGAGTCCAAAGTCATACGCGGACGACGCCACACTGCTGTCCAGGCTGTCGGAGGCCGCCCTGCAAAAGGGAGTGGACGTAGTAGACGAGTTCTGCACACTCACCGGGATGGAGCTAAACCTCCAGAAGACGGTCGCGTTCTCGACGAGACGTAGGCATCAGTCGACTCTCAAACTCCGCAGCGTGGATGCGCTGCTGCGGTTTAGCAAATCCGTCAAGTGCCTCGGGGTCCTAGTCTCGACGGCGAAGAATAGGACGGAAAGGTCCGACTCGGAGAGGGTGGAGAAGGCGGCTGCCCTGGCGGAAGGCCTCCGCCATGCGCCGTTCCGGTACGAAAAGCGGGTCCGGATTGTGCAGTCGAATGTGCTACCGGCGGCGCTGTCAGGCTGCTCTTTCGCGCCGGTATCGAAGGTGGCGATGAAACGGCTGACGACGTCGGTGATGGGACTGATCTGGGGTGGATCCAACCCGAAGCGCGCGAGGGAGATGGTCCTAAACTTTCAGGAGAAGGGCCACCTGACGGATCCCGGTACATGCCTAGCATATAGGGTGACGACAGCGTTTTACGCGGCGTGCGAGAGGTTGCCACGACTGCTGCCTCTGATGGAGAGCATCCGGGGAAGATACGCCGAGGGGGACCTACCCCTGGGGCCAGTTGGACTGGCGATGAGGAGCATGGAGGAGTGTGGACACGTATGGGGACCCGGGCCCCTGTCTCGCACGCTGAGGAATGGAGCAACGTATGACCCGTTAACCTCGGCACCTTCGAAGAGGGGACATGAAGTTAGGGCGGACTTGAGGGCGAAGACGTGGTCCCGACTGGTGGCGAGGCGGCCGGGATTCGAGGGCATACAGAGAGCCGACCTGGAGCGGACGAACTCCTTCTGGAGGATGCGTGAATGTCCCGCGCACACCGCGAGGCTTATACGTGTAGCGTTGGCGGGGGGGGTGAACACGGCTGAGTACACGTCGCGGATGAGGCAGGCCGGAGCTGAGCCGCAGGCGCCCAGCTGCAAGCACTGTGGAAGCGGCGACACCGAGGACGAGAAACACGTATTCTGGGACTGCGGAGCGTACTCGCACGTACGGCGACGAGAGGCACATGCCGAGCTGATGGCAGCCAACCGGGCCGACTGGCCCAGATGCACGCTGGAACACGGTGTGGTAGTACCCGAGAATGCCCAATTCTCGAGGCGGCTCCAGGAGATGATGGCTGAAATCCTTGCGGAACGGGCTGGGCTCGAAGCACGTGGCTGGGTGGCCAGGAACCCCACGACCCCCTGGTCGAGAGCGAATGCGATGCCTGCCGAGAAATTTGACCACCCCTTCGCGCGGATTGCCCCGGCATGGACGTGGGAGCGGAACAAGACCTGGGGACTACCGACGTTTTATGCGTTGGTAGCGTGGCTGTCGGACATGCAATGGACCGAGAACGGGCAGGCGTCAATGCTGGAGCTTGCGATCGACTTTGAACTCTTCTCGGGCCTCAGCATGCCGCTGCACGGGAATGCGCCGAAGGGGGTGAGAGAACGGGGAAACGTCCTGCGCTGCATGATGAGCGCGTTGGACAAGCTGGCGGCACAGCAAGGGCTGGGAAGCTGCATGAGAGGAGAGAGGGTGTGCCCGACGACGTCGCTGTCGTTCATGGGCATCACGGGGATATCGGGTATACGGCCCAGGCCACGCTTTCGCGAGGCACACACGGGGACGATACTTGAGGAACAAGTAAAAGGAAGCGATGTAGGGACGCAGTGCCCGACGTACCCTGACTGGACGATCGGGAGAGCGGCGAGGTGGGCCCTGCCTGCCCCACCACAACTACACCCAGACCCCGTGCATATGCCGGGTGTCGGTATAGAGAAGGCACTCGTCACGTGCGCGACCCATCACAAAGGGAAGTGTGAGGCGTGCAGAGCACTCGTCCGAAGGGACGTTCCCACGGTAGAGATGTGCTGCCGGCACCATCACCACGCGAACGATGGGCAGCCGATCGCGGTGTGCACAGAGCACAGCACGACGAAGTGCGGCGAGTGCAAGACGGCGGCGGCGTGTTGCCGCAGCGGGCATCATGCCTGCCGCACGCATGGCAGAGGGACCTGCCAAGAGTGCAAAAGGCTCCCTACGCTGACGCAGAGGCGACCGGCGGCATGTTGCAGCCGCGGCCACCACCAGTCCAACAAGCCGAACGTCCAGTCAACCCCCGGACGCAACAAGAAGAAGAGGCCCTCCTCACCCACCCAGGTGGGTGTACAGCGGGAAACGCCAGTAGGAAAGCGAGCGGCGCGAGCGCCGCTCGCGGCAACTAAAAAGGAGACGGCGACGACCGGACGGGCGACCAAGAGGCCGCCACCAACGCCAGGAACCAGCGAACGACCAGCGCTGAAGAAGAGGGTGCTCGGCACCCCGAAGGAAGGCCTGATCGCCGGCCGCAAGCGGAAGAAGACGAAGGCGACCACCCCCGACTCAGGGGTGCAACGAAGGAAGAAGAAGGTACCGAGGGCAAGCAGCTCTCAGAAACGACCGGGGACCACGGGCACACCAATGCCCTCGAAAGTGAAAAACGGACACACGTGCCCGCCCTCGTACTCGCCGACTCAGTCTCTGGAATCGCAAGAAAGCCAAACCCCGCTAGCTCCGCAAATGCTCGACCTTGACGACGCAATGGCAGGTGACGACGTCATCCGATAACCTGACTTTCAAGGCAGTGCATGCTAATCCATGTGGTTCATGTACTTAAAAGAACTCAATGCTTAACGGCTTATCACGTGGGCGGCCCTGAGGTTACCCCCTCAGGTGACACCACTTTATCTTTAGTGAGGAGACCGGAAACTCCCCGGAGAGATGGTCCCTGCACTCTAACTCGTCTCTCTCTTTAGCCATACTTCAACTCTCTTCCCCTGTGGCCCCCTTCGAGTATTCGACATTCTCGGGACGGGTGCCATTCTGCTGGCGGCAAGATGCTTCAAGACGAGCCGAAGTTCAAACACAATCGTTTTGATTTGCGAACGACCGTAGTTTTTAACCAATGACGCGCTAACACACACAGATCACTATCTCGCTAACACACACAGATCACTATCTCGCCGGCAGAACTTCGATCGTTGAAATCCGGATCAGTGACGTCGTTGCACAAGGTGACATCTGTGGGCAACGGACATCAACACTTCGTCCAGGTATGACTTGGGAGGCACCGTTGTGTGAGTCCTACGCGAAGAAGCTGGCAGTCCAGCCTTTTCAAGAAGGGGTCTGTCGTTGATTACGTCCAAGAGGGTCCCCCCACACAAAAACCCAACACGACAGCTTGACTATGACGCCACTGCTTCAGCGGGCAACGAGTGGAGCATGGACTGGTGCACGATGGGCGCAGACACCACCGTGTGCGGTGTTTCGACAGGCTGCTCTGCCGCAACAGCCACTCCGTATTGTTGTGCCGGGGAGTGTCCTGACGGCCACTCGGGCGTGAGTGTTGTTTAGACCACGTATCCACTGTACAGACTAGCAAAGAAGCGGAGGTCTTGCCACAACAAAATGAAATGGAGATATCAGCACTGTCCCTCGATGACATTCGTTGGGGAAACTGCCGTCCGTGGCTTGAAAGTGCGCGACGGGACCAGTGCGGTTTTGAGCACGTATCCATTCCAAGCATGTTCTTGCAATTCCCCCCCCTTCGCGCAGTCGAGATACCCAAAGTAAGCCTAGGAACAGGGCTTGATCAACAAATGCCACGAAAGAAAAAAAAGATACGCGCTACGGTCCTGCACGGACGAGGGAGAAGAGCTCTGTATACAAGCATGTTTCTGAGGTGGAACTGGTGCATGATCATTGCCAAACATTTCGTTACTGGTAGGAGGCTGTTTGGCAGTTAGTGCCCGTGATCCGCCCAATTTCCTCGTCACTGCAACGACACGCATCTCCCAGGGAGCACCTTAGCTCCCTGCCTCGTTCTGCATCTGATCTTTTGAAATCCACCCAAGGCGTGCCACCTCGCCCGCCGTGCTTGTGAAAAGCGGACTGGCATGTCGTGACAACACCACCGTTAGCCGGTCAGTTTTTATCAAGACTCCCCAGCTGACTGGTATTCTCCAACGAGGATTCATGAGCCGTTTGAACGTGAAAAAGCGAAAGAACGCCAACGCAATACAAAGCAAGTGCAGGCGCACGTCCGCTGCGCAGTGAAGAATTGCATCTGTCCATCTTGGACGCTCTTAACTCACTTTGGAAGCCCTGTGTTGATACCGTCTAAACCTGCCGGTCCTGGTACGGCCGCAGTCTTTAGGAAACCTATCTCGGCGGTGTCGATCGGGCAGCTGCCTGCCTGTGCAGCTTCAGGTCAAAAAGACTTTTAAGCGGGCGGTGTTGCAGCATTGCCCGCTACGTCAGTCAACGACGGCGGTGCCGGCGGTTTCGAAACCCAGCTATCGCTTCGTCGTTGATTCAGTCAGCCTGTTTCCTATCTCCCTTTCTTTGAGCAGTAGTTCCAGTTCTTTTTTTCTTTTTACTTCCGCGAGCAAAACACGCACTTCCCTTCTAGTAGTAGAAAAGAAAATAAATTGCAAGCAGTCAAGACAAGAAACAGCCTCGAAATACATTTCTATTTCAGTAGTTGTAGAAAACCCGAAGTAAGAGAAAAAAGCCGGTCAGGGAACGGAGACTTCGCCCCAGGAGTTCTTTGGTGGTCCCTTCGTCTCTTTTTCTCTTGTTCCACAAGCACACCATGAGTTGCAGCTTCGTGAATAGACGGACCACAAAAGGACAAGTTGGATCCTTTTCCTGGTAACAGCTGTACGATGTGCACTCATTTCCTGCCTTCCGTTCGACCACCCAGAAACAGGAAGGCCCTTCCTCTCCCTCGCTGCTGAGGATTTCTTCTTCGCGCGAAGAAGAAACAACGACGAGTACATTCTTTCTTTCGAGTGCCTTTCAGTCACGACCCCTCTTCGAAGCGCTACAAAAGCCCCACCGCCACACGATTCGTAGCTCGTGGATGGGGCCACAGTGGCTGCTCAATTGAGTGCCACCGTCTGCAGCTGCAATAGACGATGACTGATGTATTCGAGACGAACGTATCAGACCCCGCGGTAGCGGCAGCTAATTCGTAGTGTGACAGCGACTGCGCATTCTAGCAGTGCTAGAACGGTACTCCGTTCTGTTATGGCGTCACTGACCCGTACTTCCCCCGTAGATCTAGGATTAGAAACTGCACTGCTGCTACCCCGCGTCAAGCGTGCCGTCGTTTTCTGCGTCCCTGCAAACAACCAGGAAGGCAAGCCAAAAAGGAACGTTGTCAACGTTTGTAGCAAAGATGCAATCAACGATGTGGGCCCGCCTACTGCTTCATTGAGCGTGGTAAAGAAAGTCCACACGAAAGACGGCGTGCATGCCCCCCCCCCCCCGCCTGATCAATTAAGCATGCATGAGGAGAGGCAGTGCTCTGCCCAATCATCAAACTAGGATTTTCCCATGTTCGCATTTGCTGTCAAAATCCCCATTTGACGAAGGTCACCCGGAGACTCTACAATCGCGGATGCTCAAGCGAACTAAAACTCTAAAAACACTAAAAGTCTAGAGGACCAGCGGCAAGAGGAACCGCAAAGTGGGGGAAGTAAAGGAAGATGTGGATCAAGCAAGTCATCCTCGATGGGTTCAAGTCGTACGCGCACAGAACAGTGGTCGGGCCGTTCGATCGGGAGTTCAATGCGATCACGGGATTGAACGGCAGCGGGAAGAGCAACGTGCTCGACGCCATATGTTTCGTTTTCGCCATTTCGAACTTGCAGAAGGTGCGCGTGCGCGACTTACGAGAGCTGATCTACAAGTCGGGGCAAGCCGGGATTTCGAAGGCCAGCGTGACCATCGACTTCGACAACACAGACGCAGCTACCAGGCCTCCGGGGTATCCGGATTGCGACACGATCACGGTTACGAGGCAAATCGTCGTCGGAGGGCGGCACAAATCATTCATCAACGGCACGAGCAAGACGCTGTCGCAAGTGCAAGATTTGTTTGAGTCCGTGCAGCTGAACGTCAACAACCCGCACTTCTTGATCATGCAAGGCACCATCACGAAGGTCCTGAACATGAAGCCGGCAGACCGCCTGTCGATGCTCGAAGAAGCAGCAGGGACCCGACTGTTCGAACAGAAAAAACAGTCAGCGCAGTTGCGCGTCCAGAAGAAGGATGTCAGACTCACCGAAATCGACCGGCAACTGGACGAGGATATGAAGCCAACGCTCGAAAGCCGTGAAAAAGACAGGAGGGAGTACGACAGGTACCTCCAAGCGAAGAACACCGTCGAACAGCTGTCGAGGATGAAGCTGGCATACGACTACGAGAGTCTGGTCGAAGCTGTTCAACGCGCAAATGAAGAGTTGACGGCGGCGAAGGCATCGGATGACAGAACGGCTCGCGAGTTGAAGGATCTTTCGGAAACCATCAATGAGCTGTCGGCGGAGATCGACACGCTGAAGACGCGGCACGCGACTTCTCTCTCGTTCGGGCTCGGCGCGTCCCAAAAAGAATACGACGACGCCGCGAAGATCCTCATCGCGAAGCAGACCGACCTCCGCAACACGGAGATCGAAATCGGCAAGCAGCACGCCGCCGTCCAACGCCTGGAGAGAGAGCGCGACACGGCGCAGAGGCAGATCAAGAAGCACGAAGAAGGCGTCGCGCAGGCCGTGAAGGACCTGAAGGTGTTCAACGAGCAGCACGACGAGCTCTCGATGATGACCGACAACCAGACCCGGCAGCTGCAGCTGCTGAAGAGCGGCATCGCCGCTTCGTCGGAAGGCATCTCGCTGACTGAGCAGCTCGACCGCTTCAAAAAGCAACTCGCCACCTGCGATGGGCAGATCAGCCAGTCCAACCTTGTCATCTCGCAGGCAAAGCAGCAGCTGAAGGTGAAGCAAGGACAAGCAAAGAACAAGGACGCTGACTACGCAGCTATCGAAGCGAACTTGCAGGCCGCCAAAGCGAAGCTGGAGGAAGATGTAGCACGGGCACGGGAGCAGGCAGGTGGCCACAACCCAGAGCGTGAAGTGGAAGTCAAGAAGCTGATCCGCGAGAACGCACCGAGAATTTCTCAATTGGATCATGAAGTGCAGCAGCTGGAAACTGTGACCAAGCATCGGCTTGAGACGCAGTACAAGGCAGGCTCGCTGCCTCCAGAGCTGCAGGGAAAAGTGAAGGGTGTTGTTGCCAAGTTGCTAACTGTGAACGACGACCGATACACCGCCGCCGTCACGCAGGCGGCGGGTGGCGCCCTGTACAACGTAATCGTAGACACAGAGCTCACCGGCCAGCGCGTCATGAAAGAAGTCAAGAACCGAGTCACAATCATCCCCCTGAACAAGATCCAGGACCAGGTACGCCTACAATGTTTTGCGCGATTGAGAACGAAGCTTTCTACTGTGTCCTCCGACTAAAGCTACACGCACAAGGAGGTGATGCGCCGCACTTTCCTCGTGAAGGGAGCTGCCTCTCGATTTGTCGCTTTTTGCAGTGTGTAAGCGTTCTGTGCCCAGGAACATTGGTCAAGTTTTATGGGCTTGCACTCTTGTTCCGCGGGCGTTCTGTGTTCGATAATATTAAGCGCTATTCGACTCGATGGCAGTTCTCAACGAGGATATGAAGCTGGTCTCTTCGTATCTGTTAGACCTGAATCAATTTGCCTGTCGCTGTTGTGACAGTGAATGACGGTCCACCACGGTCTATCAGGTCCATTCCCTTTCCCTAGAGTTGCATCGAATTGGTTGGAGCTGTTTTCTTCGGTCTATTACGGTCTATCAGGAGGATGGACCCGCTTACGAATAACAAAAGAGGGTGAACGTCTTGGAGCTGGAGAAGACAATACACAAACCGTGTACACAGGTGTGCTCGAAGGCTACGTGCGAGACAGCCGCACGCGCCGCGGAAAGTGTCGGCGGGACGGCGACGCTGGCACTCGACGTGCTGGGGTACCCAGAGGACGTGAAGAACGCGATGCGGTTCGTGTTCGGGCGAAAGTTCCTCTGCACCGACCTTGACAGCGCCACGAAGGTGACGTTCCACAAGGACGTGCGCCAGGTGGCAGTGACCCTCGACGGTGAGGTCGTCCAGCCGGGTGGCATCATGCAGGGCGGGTCGACCCGGGAGCTCGACAAAACCCTGTTTCTCTACTCGAAGTACCTCGCCCGCAGCGACGCGCTGGCGGCCGAGAAAGCCGAGATGGCCGTCCTCGAAAAAGAGCTGTCGAACCTGCTCAAGGCCCGCAGCCGCTACGACGACCAACAGCAAGCGCTCGACCAGCAGAGGAGAAAAGTCGACTCGCTCGCGTACTCCCTGTCGACGAACCAGCAGCACCAGATCGCGGAGGCGATGGCGAACCTTGAGAAGAAGATAGCAGAGGCGGAGGAGCAAAAGGCGGGGGCCAAGGTCAAAGGCGAGAAGCTGCGCGGCGAGATCAAAGAGCTGGAGTCCGAGGTTCGGAAGGGATCGGACATCACCCAGAAGAAGCGAGAGGTCGAGCAGAGCATCGCCGGCGCCAAGCTGAAGATGAAGACACTGCAGCCGAAGCGCATAGAGGCGCAGAGAGCAGTCGCGGAGGCTGACGCGACGCGGGCCGAGATGACCTCCGACCTCGACCGGTTCACTGCCGAAAAAGCCGACGAGGAAGCGAAGCTCAAAGACATGAGGAAGGCCGCCGACCGGCTGAAGCGTGACGTCACCGTCCAGAAGGAGACCGCCGCAGAGAAGGAAGAGACGATGCGCGAGTTGAAGGATAAGCTCACGCAGGCGAATTCGGGCGTCGCGTCCAAGCAGAGGGAGCTTTCGTCTCTGAAAGACCGCGAAGGCGACGTCACCGCCATGAAAGAACGCACCCTCCTCAGGCTGAAGGAGCTCTCCGCGACCTTCGACGCGAGGACGAATCAGTTGAAAGCCATGGAAAAGTCGTCGTTCGTGATCGAGAACAAGGAAAACTTCAACAAGAGAAACACGGAGTTCGACTGGCGGTCCATCAACCACAAGCAGGAGTTTGCTAAGCTTGAAGCGTTGCGCGTGCAACAAGCGAAGATGTCGAAGACAGTGAACCACAAAGTCGTCGCCATGTACGAAAACGTCGAAGCGCAGTACAAGGACGTGCTGGAAAAGCGAGAACAGGTGCAGCGAGACCGCGAACATTTCGTCAAAACCATCGACGAACTCGACGACATGAAGAAAACTACCGTCGCCGAAACCTTCGCTCGGGTGGCCACCGATTTCTCGGCCATCTTCTCCTCGCTGCTGCCCGGCGCCAATGCAGCCTTGCACCCCGAGAAGGACAACGCCGGCATGATCACAGGCATTTCCATCCGTGTGGCCATGGGCAACAACTGGAAAAATTCACTCACCGAGCTCTCCGGCGGCCAGCGCTCGCTGCTCGCCTTGTCGTACATCCTCGCCCTTCTCAAGTACAAGCCGGCGCCCGTGTACATCCTCGACGAGGTTGACGCGGCGCTCGACCTGTCGCACACGCAGAACATCGGCAAAATGCTGGCCAACCACTTCAAAAACTCGCAGTTCCTCGTCGTCTCCCTCAAAGAGGGTATGTTCAACAACGCGAACGTCCTTTTCCGCGTGCGTCTCGCGGATGGCCAGTCGCAGGTTGCCCGTCATGACAACACGAAGAGAATAGGTGTCAAGCGCGACAGAGACACCGCACAGCTTCCATAAACGTGTGCGCCGCCTGTCGACCTGACTCGCATTCTTTTTTTCCCCCCCGATTCGACAACAAAGACGCCCCTGCAATAGCAGGGACCTAGATGTGCACACCATTTTCTTTTTTGTTTGCGTCTCCAGGTTTTCACCAGTTTGGACAAAGTGTCTCTCTCACACCCGAAATCGCTGCTTTCTTGGTATTAGCCAACAAAACCCAGTTGCACCAAATATGTATTCGTATGACAGTCAGTGATGTGCGGCCGAAGTCATGCATTGATGTCGAATTATTTTTTGGGGAGGACTTGTTCTTAAACAGTGGGTAGGGGTCAGGGCTTACGCTCCACGCGTGGAACGTGTGGATTTCCACACGTTAATTTTTTTTGGATTTTGTTCCCCCACGTGTGGATCCACAGGTACCACATGTGGATTTTGAGTTATTGGTCCACATGCAGGGGAGTCTAGGCCCACTAGTGGTCAAGGCCGCACAGCCAGGTGTCGGCCAGTCCAGTAGCGCCGCTATTTTCTTTGCCGTCGCACATAAGGGGAAAGGTTTTTTTTTCCCCTCGAACCTTAAGCGCCCACACGTGGACCACACGTATTTTTTCTGAGACCGAAAACGGAGCGTAAGCCCTGGTAGGGGTTCCGGGCGAGAGTGAGACACAGAGCAGGCACAAAGCGGAAGCCCCGGGCTCAGAGACTCTGCGTTTTGACGCAGTTCTTGTTCGAGAGAGGCCCTGGAGCGCTCTCGCACCAAACGGCCGAACGAAGAAAGAACATGCTTAGATGCCTTCGCGGCACCCCCCTTTTCCCAAGAGAAGCGAAGACGCACAAGAGACGGGCGCGCATCTGCAGCCACCGATTAGACAAGGCTCTCCGTCGAACAGCACCCTTGTCGTTCTTCCCGCATTCTCCCCGCGCCGCGGCAAGAGGTAACAGCCTTTCCGCCAATTAGAGGTGGACGGCATTCCTTTTCAGTCCAGTCTACTTTCCCATCCATTCTCACTTTCTCGCTTCGTTTTCCTGAAGTTCTTTGTTCTAAATTTTAGACTCAAACACAGAAGTGCAAACCTTTCGGCGCTCGCGCGCCTTTGCTCTTTGGCAGGGCATGAATCCCGTACCCGCGAAGTAGAAGCGTCTTATATTTAAGAACACTCTTCCCCCCCATCCTTTTCTTTTCGACCCATTCCCTTCGTCCATACCTTTTGCCGCGAAATTGTCCTCGTATCCAGTTCTCGCACCGTTCTCGTTCGCTTGTTCTTTCCGTTTCGTCTCGTGTATGGAACAGCTACAGGAATTGCTTTTCCGAGCACCGCGTGCGTGTGTGCTACACGTACGCGGTGTTATTTTTTGAGTTGGCTGGTCCATCGCACACTGCACCCCGGCTTTTAGCCCCAGATTGATAGTGTTCTCGTGCTCTCCTGCGTGCGAGACGCTTTCGGCCGAAGCGAGCAATCTGAAAGTAAGCTGAGCCGATCCATCCCTGTGTCCTTGAACCGCATCGAATTACGAGACAGTGAATGACACGGGCTCCCACGAGGAAGGGATAGTCCAGCTTACGATAAGCAGTCAGATCGTCCATTCAGACCATTCATGCCAACTGGGACCAGAAGCTTTCTCTCTCCTCTGTCCCTGATCTTCATCTGCCCTTCACGTTGTACACTATGCCCACATAGGGAAAGCGAACAGACACTACAAAAGAAGAGTTGACGATGGCCGACCCGTACACGTTCCTGCACGAGGACGTCACGAAGCCTATGAAGCAGGTTATGCGGACGAAGGTGACAGACCTGCTGAGGATCCGACACCCTGTGCTGCTCGCTGGGATGAACAATGTGGCCAGCGCCAACTTGGCGGCAGCAGTCAGTAACGCAGGGGGACTCGGATCCATCGGCGGCGTGGCGATGACCCCCGTGATGCTAAGGAAGGAAATCGCGAAGCTGAAAGCTCAACTCGACGACCCCACCTGCTTCGGAATCGACCTGCTGCTCCCCCAGGTGGGGGGCAATGCGAGGAAGACGAACAAGGACTACACCAAGGGCCAACTGCCAGAGCTCATCGACATCATCATCGAGAACAAGGCCCGGATCTTTATCTCCGCGGTCGGAATCCCGCCCCGGTGGGCCGTCGAAAAGCTTCACGCCGCGGGCATTCTCGTCATGAACATGTGCGGCCACCCGAAGCACGTCGAAAAAGCGATCGCCGTCGGAGCCGACCTGGTCTGCTGCCAAGGATATGAGGGCGGCGGCCACACGGGAGAGATCGGCACCATGGCGCTGATCCCGCAATGCCTCGAAATCGTCAAAGGGAAGAAGTCCGAGCTGCACGGAGGACCCATCCACGTCATCGCGGCCGGCGGGATTTACAACGGCAGAGGCGTGGCCGCAGCACTCGCACTGGGCGCGGAGGCGGTCTGGGTGGGCACCCGTTTCGTGGCGTCTGAGGAAGCAACCGCGCCGAAGAGGCACAAAGACGCTGTCGTCAGCGCGGGACCTACGGACACGATCCGGACGATCATCTACTCCGGCAGGCCGATGCGGGTGGTGAAGTCTCCCTACGTGATGTCGTGGGAAGACGGGAAAACACAGCAGATCAAGGAGCTCACCTCGAAGGGCGTCATCCCCATCCAGTGGGACATCGAGCAGACCGAGAAGGCGGGCGGTCAGTGGTCTGTCGCCAAAGTGTTCCCTTTCCTCGTGGGGCAAGGTTCCGGTGGCATCACCGACATCAAACCTGCGCTCGTCATTGTCAACGAACTAGTGACCGAGGCTGCCACCATTTTAACTGAAAGAAGCACGCTCATCTCGAAACTGTGATGCACCTCTCTTCTTTGTGCCGTGCTGTTTTATTCCTGAACGTAGGCAACTGCTGGGACGAGTCCTCTTGAGTACAAGCTCCTGGACACGGGAACGAAATCCACGACATACGCTATCCCCCTGAGTTCAGATTCAGCTCTGTCGCAAGGTTGAACGCCGAACCTGCAGAGAGCGTTGCGGACAGCTTGTTTTCGCTCCCTTCGTCTGTCAGGCGACATTAACGAGCATCAAGTAACCAAGCGTTTGCGCTTCTTCGGTGTTAACACACGAAAAAGGGCAGATGATGCACCAATAAGACTGAACGTACTTAACGTTATCCATTAATAAGCCAGTCCACCCGATCTCTTGAAACTGCATCGAATTGCCTGCTGCTGTCTATCACAGTCTTAGCAGCGGTTTTTCACAGGCTATCACAGGCCACTACAGGAAGCACAGTCTCTTACAGTCAAGCAGGAGGTGGACCGGCTCGATTATCCCGTGGCAGCAAGCACGACATCCAAACAAAAGGTCTCAAGCGAACTTTCACCCTAAAAAGGAAAGGGTGCAACGGCCGCACGGAATGGAAAAAGAACGAGCGGCGGCTCGTCAGCGGGACAACGGCGCCTACACGCGGACGCGTCGCAAACAACGGCGGCTCTACCCAGCCAAACTGGTGAAGACTAGTTATTTTAAGTTTTGTCGAGCTCTCGGCACCACTACCTCTCCCCCCCTCAGAGTCCCCCCCTGTTTGGCCTCTACCGCGTAGCATAGCTTGCAGATCCGCTTTTTTTTTGTGCAATTGAAGGGAACAGCAGTCGTAATGGTACGAACACATTGGTCCTGATATCCGCGAAAGGATCGAACATCGAGTGACGTCGCGCTGTCGTTCCTGAGGAAACCGACAGAGAAGAAGCAAAGAAATTCCGCTGGAATCGCAACGATCCAAAAGCTCGTTATGCTGCCCCCTCGGGTCGGAGAATTCCATCTTGCTCGTGGTTCCGTGACCCGTCCCCGGTCCCCTTTATTCCTCCCCGCTTCCGGTTTACCTTGTTCCTTTCTCATTGATTTGTAGGCAAGGCTTGGGCTCTAGCATCCTACCGCGAAGTGTATTTTTACTGACGGGAACATTCGGGAACAACGACTGCACAAAAAAGAGAAAACGAAGCCAACGGAAAATGTGCGAGAGGTTAATACCTACGCAAGGAACAAGAAACCTTTGCTTTATCATCATTACCTTTGGTCGGTTGACACGAATCGTCTGTTACTTCGTTTACCCAGTGTTCGCAGGCATCATGTTCCTATGCCATCACGTTCCTTCCGGTTTGTTATTGCTCCTCTCAAGAACGCTGATATAGGAGGGGGGGCGAACCTTCCGCCGACGCGACGCGCAGCCGCCAGGCTGAGAAGACGGAGGTCAAAAAAAGACTAGACGGCAGCTCTGGCTGGTCGTGCGCAACGTCCATCGTGCCGTCATGTTGGACAAAGGGCTGATTAACCCCTATGGAAAGCACCCAGGGCTAGTGTTCCCCGACGACGAGGCGGTGTCCGTTTTGACGCCAGCGCTGAAGAAACGCATCGCGGGGACCGCCGACCAGATGCAGACCAGCAAGGTCAAGATGGAAACGGCCCGGTACCGCGAAGACGGCTGGCGGGTGCTGTTCGCGGTGCGGGGCACCTTGTTCACCAACTCGTTGCTTCCCGCGCTGCTGGTGGCAGCCTTGTCCGCGGCGCTGGCCGGGCTGCACCTGTTCTTCGACAAATGGATCCGTTTCCACGATACGCCGCACACCCTCGCCATCATGCCCGTCGCGTTGATGCTGGTATTTCGCTCGAATTTTTCTTACGACCGGTGGTTGACGGGACGGACTGCCATCGGTCAGTTCGTTTTCGCCTCGCGTTGTCTGGTCATAAAAGGCCCCTCGTGCCTGTGCGGGCCCCAGCATCTTGTCAAGCAGCAGTCGGAAAAGGTGGCACGGATTGTCATGGCAACGATGATCGCGACGCGACACTCAGTGCAGTCCAGGTATGCAACTGGCTTTGATACCACTCCATTTGAGCGCCGCAAATACGTTGTTGATAGATGTCAGAAGAATGGCTGGAATGACGCATCAATCTCGGCTTGACACGATACAATCTCTGGTATCGGGAAATCTCTGACTCATCAGATTTTCCTCGGCCCAGTCTGATTTGAGTGACAAGAAACCTGCTTGATCCTGCCAGTAAAGCTTGTTTCTAGGTGTGTGTGTTGAGCCATGAAAGTCTGAGAGTAAATGGATTAACAGTGGGTCTGCAGACGGCTCATTGAATCGACGGCAATCTACGGGGAAGGTGCCTTTTGTAGCTTTCTTATCACAGCCCGGACACTCAAGCCCCGGAGTTGTGAGCAGACATTTACCAGACCACCCCTGCAGGCCGTCCGAAGAAAAAACGGCGTCCGTCGAAGAGAAAGCTGCCATGACGAAACTGCGCTGCTGGGAACTCCGCCATTACTTGATGGACGCGGAAATGCGCCAGGTGCGCGAGTCGGCGGTGCCTGTGCCGTTGACCTTAAATCGTCTGCTGTACGCAACGCTTGTAGAGCCATTGTCCCCGAACAGCCGGGTACAGTACAAATGGTGCACGGCTGTTGATGACCTGGCGAAGCACGCAGGAGACCTTCTCGCGGCCTGGCAAGGAATGATGAAAATTGCAAACACGTCAATACCGTTTGTGTACGTGCACACACTCGAGGCCGTGTTGACCATCTGGATAGCCACGCTGCCTTTTGCACTGCTTGACGAACGCGTTGACATGGGGTGGCTGACTGTGCCCATTTGCATGATCCTCGCGGTTCTCCTCTTTGGCATCAACAACGTCGGGAAGCAGATCGAAGACCCGTTTGGAAACAGCCCCAACGACTTTGACCTCGTCAACTTCCAGACGACGCTGCACAACGAATTCACCGGCCTGATCGGGAAGGAGCCATGGGCTACCAACGAGCCATTCGCCGACGAGGCCAGAGGATGATCCGATGAGTGCAATCTCGTGGCGTCCGTGTTTGCACTGCTCAACGAATTTTCCAGAAGCCACGGGCGAAACGAGCCATTGCAGTGTGGCTGCGTCCGTCTTGGCACGCAATGATTAGAAACGGACACAGCAAGATATGTGGCGTCTGTATATCCGCTGCAACCAGCTCCCAGATGCACAGGGTGCATTGGTGTCGTGGAGTAGGGTGCGCACACAGGCAGTTTTTGCTGCCCAGCCCATGTTGTTCTCGCAGGAGTTTTGTTGTTCTCGCAGGAGTTTCTGCTCTCCGTATTGTCTGACGAGAACTGCCCAGGAGAACACTCAGTCGGCTGCTCGATTAGACAGGAAAGAAGGCTCTGAATCCTTCTAAAGAGAGGAAATGCTCGTTCCTAGAATACAGGGGTCTCAGAGAGAGTGAATGAATCGTGTCCAGGGGACATCGGGCCGAGACGCTCAAGATACTGATGAGATACTTTCTTTCACAGCCTCACTGATGGAGTTAATGAACGACAACGAAAGTCACTAAGAGAACGACACGTAGCAGGTGTATTGGTTAATGAAGTGTAACCTCCTGACCTCGCCCAAGCTCGCCCAGTTAAGGCAGTCACTCAGCATTTCCTTGGGCTCGTGACATCAGATAGAAAGACGTTCTTACTTCTCCTAGGGATGTCACTTCCGCCCCCCCTCTACTTGGAAAGACGCTTCCGCGTTCTTTCCTCTAGTTTAGATTGCAGTTAAATCCTTTCACTCTCCGTCGTGTGACCTGCTCGGCAGACTGCGGGACTGCAACGATGGGGGATACCCCAGCGAAGAGACTGGAGATTTGGCGACAAAGGAGCTGAGAATAGAACGAAACACAAGGACTGCTGAAAGACACGAGCAAGGACAACAGCGAAAACTGACACGAGCCCGCGAAGTGACTGGGAAGCAAGAATAGAAAATACAGGTACCAGGCGCTAACAATCCTATCTTGCCCTCGTCAAATGACGCTTGCTAGTCCACCGTGGAAACTCGGAGTTTCAACCGAGGTTTCCGTCAACAGCATCTCAGCACAGATAATACTGGGCAAGAGATTTCAGTGCCAAACTTACCCAAAATTATTTCCGGATCGAGACTCCGGGCAATCTAAACGCAATTGGCAGAGTGTTGCAAGGACAGAAGAAGAAGAAGAAGAGGCCGCAGATGAGCGAAGTCGCGGGTCGAGCAGACCTTTTTCCGCCTGCGGAAGCATTTGATGAGGCAGCACGACGACATGCGTATCTCGCAGTGCTCGACCGTCAGTTAGAGAACAGCAAAGGCTCCGTGCACATCCCGCCAGATAGGGAACAGGTATGCCGTCGACCTGCCTTCGCAGCAGTCAGCCTCGCCAGAGCCAGCCTTTTTGGGTTTTATTACGGGCCTTTTGGAAACCCGAGGCCAAGCCTCCCACAGTCTTCTGAAGGGCAGCTGTTATTGCTCTAGCGGAATCGCGGCGATGTCGTTGTCGTTTCTCGCACGCTGACAGGCGTCGCGTCTGCACACGGGGTGGCCCTAAGCGGCCAGATCGCGGAGTCGTTGGCAGAATCTGAGCTGCAGTCTAAGGTGGTCACCACGGTGGAACTTTCTTTTGGGCCCAAATACCCCAAATACCACACTTTGAATAAATCTTGTGGGCCCACTTTTGCCAGGGAATTTCAACTTAGAGAATTCGACCACCAGCAACTGCACTGTATGGTGGGGGGGGCCTTGCAAAGGCGTTGGGGGCTCTCAGGGTAGTGTCAGCACTGGATACCCCCACATCAGATGCTGTTCGAGGACCTACTTCTGAGACGCGATAACGACGTTGAGCTCGAAGGCTTGTTGCTCGATGACGACAGCGACACCGCGGAAAGAGGTGTCGAGGCCCAAGCCAGAACATTGGAAGAGAAGGCTGCCAAGTACGAGCAGCTTGCTAGCGGGTCTGACTCAGAGAAAACCTCTTCCAGCGAGGAATCGACTGAAGCCGACGACACGTCGGAGCCCGAACATGAAGGGAATGGATACCACGCTTTCAACGAAGACGGCGAAACAGGACCAGAGGGCATGGGAAGCGAAGGTCCTGAGACCGATGACGAAGTGCACGGTGACGAATTCCCTACCTGCTCGGACTAGCCTTTTCTTACAGTGTTGCCATCCACGTTCCCACCCAACTCACCCAGCGCATCTAGCATCCCAGCAGCACGCTCCCTCGCCACTCTCAGCGTGGAACACCACGTCGAAAACTGCATGACGAAATGGTGTCTTGTAGACAAGCAACAAAGTCCGATTGCCAGGGCAACCATCTGCACTCCCTTACCGAAGGCTCGGAACTGGACCCGAGTTTGCGTTGTATTTGACTATGGCCCATTCAGTTTGCACAAACGGCCGAAAAGGCAGAGACCACCGAATTCAGAAGGCGAGGCCTGAACGCGCTAAGATACGAGGCAGCAGAAGGCGACTGTCCAGAAATAGAGAGAATAGGGCAGAAAATTTCCACACAGTAGAAATGCGAGGCATGAGAAACCGTCAACCTGACAACTGAAAGCTTTCGCTCTAAGAAGGAAAACGTCTAAATTTAAGTCCACGCACAGCATCAGGAAAAGGACCGACGGAGGGCACGTGTCCCGCCACAACACAAAGAACACGGGAAGCCCTGGGAACGAGGTACGGGGGATAAAAAGAGAAGGATGTCGGACGACGCGACAGTGCCGTTCCGACGGTTTCTACTGGACGTGGTGGACCAAGACTGGGCAGCCGACGGAGTCGTGAAGCCGGACGATTTGTCCCAGTGGCTGCCGCCGGACCCGATTGCGGAAGAGTCGCCGCTCGACGCGTTGCAGACCAACAAGACGGGCTTCGATGGGCTCCTTCGTGGCCACATCGCCCAGAAGCAGGGCACGTGGAACGAGTTTGGGCTCCCGCTCCTATCGGACGACCAATAGCCACTCTGCCCAAACAAAATGACAACCAGCGCATCACGCCATTCTGGAGTTGAGGTCGGCATTTCGATTAGGCACAATGCAACGCGCGCGCAAGAGTAGCGGCCTCGGCTGTTGATATTGCCTACGCGCACACCCTGATGTTTCAACAAACTACGCATTTCTTTGCTTCATTTCGGACAGCGGTTATGCTATTTTCGTCCAGATCTAACTGGTTCACAGGAAAGTGAGACTTGCGGGAGAGAAGATGCTATGTCAGTCGCTTGCCGGATCTTCATGACTGAGAGGTGCTGCGCTCGTCCTCCATCAGGTCTCAGCCCTGAGATTTATTTCTTCATCGAGTACGCGTGATGCCACGCCGCACCTAGCCCTTCGTCTTAGAGTTCATCCGATTAAAACCCCGGTAGAGTGCGATCCTGCACGCAAAATCGTTTTTCTTCTCAAGCAACATTTTTCGAGCAACTATCTTCTTGCTTGCTTTGCTTGCGAAGCTGTCTTCTCAGCCTCTTACTGCGCGAACTGCTTGCACAGCGAATGCCGAAGTGTTGGACGTGTCATGACAAATACAAGATTTGAACGTCGTTGTTCATGTCATTGTCTGCGTCAGCGTGTCGAAGATTTCGAGAACACTCCCAACGCTGGGGGAAGTCGGCAGGTGGCGCTGGTGGGTTGTGTGGGGCAATCCGACGCCTGTTTTGTGCTTTGTAGAAGTAGTTGTATAACTAAACTACTAGCTTGTAGCCCTGGGGGAAACAAGGGTCACCGTGCAAAAAAATGAAAAAAGGTGGTAAACGGCAGGTATTTTAGTAGGTAGAGACCCTGCTTCAGAGTATTGGTTTTGTCCCTACCATCTTGACGCGGGTGGTCTGATACTCCCGGAGCATTCAGCCTTCTCTGGGTGCAGTGCCTGAAGACGTCCGAAGAATCCAGCTTGATTCAACTCCATGGCCTGTGAACTGCGACGGTGGATACATGCTAGCAATAGCTCTGGATGAAACAGGTCAATCGAGTGATAGCACTGCAAGAGCTTCCGCTCCATCAGCTTTTGACGGTTCGATTCAGGAGAGGGCGCCTGAGAAACGGCTACCACATCATCTAGCACACCGTGTCAGCGAAAAAAAAGGTGGGGGAAGGGCAAGGGGACTCCGCAGCGAGAAGAATAAATCGCACGCATGTCTGACCTCGCCACCTCCACCGACGCTTGCGTTGGCCAAGATAAACTTGCCGCACCCGCTGCCCCGGCCGCCGACTCGGGTACTCCTGAAGCCTCAGGCGCTCACGTTGAAACGTCTGTCCCCGAACCTTTAGTGCCATTCGATGAAGAGGCCATGAAGAAGGGCCTCGAAGAGGTTGTGGAGAGAGTGCTGCGACAGCAGTCCGTGCAAAGCGACGTCACCGTCACGGAATACGACTTGAAGACCGCGTTCGAGAACGACCCCTTCGTGAAAGCTGCGCGAAAGAGTGTTGAGGGCAATGACAGGGCTGACACGGCGAAGACAGCGATGGTACGGCAGCATCGTGCAGCCGTCGGCAAGCTGCGTGGCTCGAAGTCTGTCAATGAGCAAGCAGAGCTCAAAGCTTGGCGGAAGCGAACGAAGGCCGCGATGGACAGAATTGACAAACTGGTTGCCGACTGGACCCGGCTGCAAGTAGAAGCCGAGAACGCTAAGAGTAAGGAAGACGCTAAAGCAATGCGCAAGCTCAAGGCCGAAGCTGCAGCTGATGAGAAAAAGCAGCCCGTTCCTCCCGAAGCACTCGTCCAAACAGCTGCTTTGCAAGAGGAGCAGAAACCCGCCGACAACAGCCCGAAACCAGCTATTCAACACGAAGAGAGCGATGAAGATTCCGACGAATATCATCACAACTGGAACAAAGAGGTCTGCTTGTAGATTTTGTTGGCTCACAAACCGGAAGACTGCGGTAAACTGCCGCCTGATAAAATCACGAAATAGTCTGAAACTAAGTCTTCCGCAATGCGTACCGTGCTGCCGCAGCGCCAACGGTGTACTACATTAAGCGCAGATTTGCCCGGTAGCCGTTTCATCTATGCCTTCGAAGTTTAAATCAACACAGACAAAGGACGCCGTCTCGAAAGGCATGACCAAAGGTGTCAAGAAAGGCGTGAAGATCGTTGTGGACAGAGTGACGGAGGGCAAAGCAGCGACAGTGAAGGCAGGAGCCGCTGCAGCCGGAAATGCCGCAAAGACCACAACCGTAGGGAGTGCTGCAGCAAGCAACACGGGAAAGGCCACAACGGTAGGGAATGTTGCAGCTGGCAACACGGGAAAGACCACAACCATTGCTGAGGCAGGGCACGCAGTGTCGACTGCCGCGAAACGGCCGAAGACGGTGCCGTTGGAGGTGTACCTTCGCGATGGTGTCGAGTCCGCGTTGGAAGCCCAGGGTCACCAAGGCCAGCAGAAGGCGGCCGCTGCAGCCGCCGCGGCACAGCAAATGCAACCCATTCCGGCCGCCCCCGTAGTTGCCGCCCCAGTACCCGTCATGTCTGCACCGTCTGCACCAGTATCGGTAGTGTCTGCACCAGCAACTGTGGTGTCTGCACCAGTTGTTAGTGCACCGGCCGTCAGTGCATCAGTCGTCAGTGCACCAGTAGTTAATGTACCGGCCGTCAGTGCACCAGTCGTCAGTGCACCAGTCATCAGTGCACCAGTCGTCAGTGCACCAGTCGTTAGTGCACCAGTCGTGAGTGCACCAGTCGTTAGTGCACCAGTCGTGAGTGCACCGGCCGTCAGTGCACCAGTCGTTAGTGCACCAGCAGCAACTGCCCCTGTAGTGACAGCACCCGTGGTTTCAGCTGTCCCGACTGCATCTGCCGGGAGTGGTTTTCCGAGTGCGATTGTTGATCTTCCCGATGTACAACAGCAATCGGTCTCAATGGCAACAGCAGCTACGCAAGGTGCTTCAGTTGCTCAGCCGGTGGCGCCGCAGCAGGCAGTGCAACCGCAACCCGCACAGCCACAGCAGCCACAGCAACCGCAACAGCAGCAGCAGCAGGGCAATGTATTTGCGGCGGCTGGCATTTCCGCCGGAGTTCTTGGCGGAGCCATCAGTCTGCGCAGGCAGTTCGAAGATCAAGAAAAGTCGCGCGTTGAAGAAGGTCACAACAACCCAACGGAGGCCAAGATTCTGGTCCCCGTCATGCAAGATGCCGCCATCGCTGCAGGCACGGCCTCGGGTACAGCATGGGCCATAGCCCAGGCTGCCGAGCACCCTGCTTTTGCGCAGGCGACTACCTTTGCCGCGCCGGGCATTGCCGGAATCTTCGCTGCGGGAGGCGTGCTTGCGGCGCTGCACTCGTGGTCCGACGGCAAAATGAACACCCGCGACTTCAAGAAGAACGTGACGAAGATCGGCATCGGAGCGTCGTCGTCCCTGGCGTGCCTGTTCGTGGCCACCACCAGCATTCTCCCACTGACAGCTCTTGCCATGGGTACCATATTCTGCGATTTGACAGGTATACTTTTCAACTGGTCGTCATTTCGTTTTTTCTCGTAAAATACGGAATGGGGCAGCAGTCAGTTGTGAGACGTGGCAGGTGAGCAGCGTCACCTCCCCTAGCGAGCTCTCGATAAAGCTGCGTCTGATGCAGCTGTTGTATGGATCGCCTACACACACTGGTCCCGTCTATATATAAAAAGCGAGGGGGGTTGGGGCAGGGATCTCGGGGACGTTATGCAGACAGCGTTTCACCACAAGGTAGCAAACTATGTACCGAGTCCAAGTCCGTGCGAAGAAAGTCGGTGTCATTAAAAGGTGTCTGCTCAAACGGGTACATCCCAAGAAAAGCACTCGAGTGAACGACGCTACGTCGGATAGTCGGGCGTAGCGAGATCTGGGGCCCTGTGATGGCTGAGAGCACACCTAAGCAGGGCTGCATCCTCGTGTTGTAGCCGTGTTGTGTATAAGTTTTATTATTATTATTTACCCTTTTGTGAGGGCCTGGTCAACCACCTCCCTATAGGGCACAAACCTTTCGCGACAGAGATTGGACAGTCGGGATTGCCGGGCGGGTCTCCATGAAGAGAAAAGTAAAGCAAGACCTGCCCCCTGCGCCTGCTGTCTCCGGCTGCTTCGGCAGACGACACATACAACTGCTACTCTTAAAATACCCTCGTTTCACCTTCAAATGGGACAAAGTTTGCGGAAAGAAAGTTTGAGTTTCCCCCGTCTCTTTTCCATTCTTGCATATCAGGCCTGCCCCATCAAAAGCAATCGCGGGATGTTTGGCAGCCGCTGCTAAGCAGTGCTGTGTACTTAAAAGGACTCAATGCTAAACGTCGGCTGACACCATTTGCGCACTTAACTATGGTTAAGAAGATGACTGAAAGCATAGACACAAAGATAGCTCGTAATTGGATGCTAGGGTCCTTTCACGCTATTTTTTGGAGTAGCCAATGATTGTCACTCCGGCTGGATTGTATTGCGTTCACTCCGCACCGTCCGGTGGCATCACGGCTTGAGGTACACTTGGGTCAGCACTTGCGCCGGCGGGTTTCTTGCATCGCACCTTCGCACCGCATCTTACACTGTAAACAGGCATAACCGACGCATTTGTTTCGAAACTGTATGGCAAAGACGCAAGGACGCTTCGCGTGGAGCTCATCAAGTGCTACGCCGCGATCCTCGACACAGCAGCGACTAGCTCTGACGACGCGGCCAGGGAGCAGTACAAAGCCCTGGCAGATGTCATCGAAAAACACGGGACCGAAAGCGACAGGGAACTGCTTGACCAAGCCTGCGTGAGGCTGCTCCTCCTCCGCAATGAGGCAAGAGGCCTCGTAAAGGTCGATCAACAGGACTTGGTCGGCATGCCCAGTCACTGCAAACAGCAGCAGCAGCAGCGAGGCGAAGGAGAAATGGTCCTTCTTGACCTGGAAGGATCGCCTGTAAAAACCGCCGAGGGCTTGCCGCTGGTTGTCCCTCAGCAGCCTGTGCCAGCCGCTCCGGCTGCTGGTGGAAGTTGGTTCTCGAAGTGGTGGCCGTCGACCGCGTTTTTGAAAGGGTCAAAACCGGTCAAGACCGAGGTCCAGCCTGCAACTTGAGCTGACGACCCCGCGCCAGGCCATCATCATCCAGTCTCCAGGAAAAGGAGTCCTCAAAGTGCTTCTGTGGCCATTCACCTGTTGGTTTCCTGCTATTTCTTCGTTCGCCTGCTTAGCGCGAGCTGCTGTACCAGCGGGGTGCGATTAAATACTCCGCTCTTGCAAAAGACGATCCGTGATGCATTGATGTTTTCGATACGTGGGGTGTGAGTGACACGGAATCTCGCGAGTGCTTACAGAAGACTGTCGAGCCCCGGACGGCACAGGCAAACTGGGTAGAAATGAGGTTAACCACATAAGGACGAACTACGCCACATGGCTTAGTTAATTCATTAATTCGCGGGTATCTGCAAGACGCCACGGGTGCCCGTCCTGGGTCACTTCCATGTGTATTCATTCAGCGTCGAGGTGCGTATTTGAAAGATCCGCCACGAAATATTTCTAATGCGCCCCTCGGATCCCATTTTTGACCTACGAAACCCCCTTTTGACCCAAGGTGGCCTTGAAAAGTCCATTTCCCCAAAATTAACACCCACCCTCCGTCTGTATGTGTTTAAGAAGTCGGAAATGGGCGACCCGGATTAGTTCTCACGCAAAAGAAATAGCGGGTGAACGCCAACGAGGCGCGAAGGGTCAGTTCTTTCGCAGACGCTCTTTTATCGAGGGGACTTTAGCTTTGTCTGACCGAGCAAAAAAGTCGGTTTCAGCCAAAAACCCCGGTTTTGGGCCTGTGGGTGTCTGAGTGCCTGGAACCGTCGCCCCGCGCACGCAAACAAGGACGGAGGGGGGTGGTGAGATATAGGCTTGCGGTGGGTGTGCACGTCTATCAAACTACGGAGATGGTGGTGACAAGCTTCGAATAGCAGTGACACACCGTGACGCGCCACGTGACTGCAGACACTGGGGGGGGGGGGGGAAGATATTTACACGATTTCTCAAAGAAAACGCTACCAACACCCCCAACTTTCCTCGCCTCGGCGTGGGGGAAACGTCTGTGGGTACAGAACGCTTGTCCTTTTCCGTGGACGAGTGCGGGCAATTTGAAAGCGGACCTTGTAGCAGTATGTGTCAGTTGTTAGTTGTTGATGGGCAGGCAGGGTTTACGCTCCGTTTTCGGTCTCAGAGAAAATACGTGTGGTCCACGTGTGGGCGCTTAAGGTTCGAGGGGAAAAAAAACTTTTCCCTCATGTGCGACGGCAAAAAATAGCGTCGCTACTGGACTTGCCGACACCTGTGGGCCTAGACTCCCTGCATGTGGACCAATAAATTAAAATATCCACATGTGGTACCTGTGGATCCACACGTGGGGGAACAAAATCCAAAAAGAATTGACGTGTGGAAATCCACACGTTCCACACGTGGAGCGTAAGCCCTGTGGGCAGGAGAGGGTGGGGAGTTGGTGGGAGTCCATATTTTAAAGTGGAAGTTCGCTTAAGACTCCGGTAATTAGAAGTCTCCGGATTTTCATAGAGGTCTTTTTTTTTTTGTGTTGTCGACAACAGGGGACTTTAACAGGATGGCTCCCAGCCAAAAAAACCCGGTTCAGACAAAAAACCCGGTTTTGGTGGGGTGGGGGTAAAATACCCCCCAAAACCCCCCCCCCCAATACCACCCCATGGCCTCCCTCAGTTGACCCTGGCCATCACTTCGTTACCTCATTTAGTGACCCTGTTCATCACGTTCTCACCTCACTTAGTGACCCTGCACATCTCTTTTCCCATCACTTGGTACTACGCGACTTTGTGATCGGAACGATTCCTTCAAATGCGACTTTTTCCAAGGGCGGCCTTACCAAAAAAAGGGAGTGTCAGCAATCCCAGACTTGCAGACGGTGATTCACATACTCTGTTTACTGACATTTTACAGCACACGTGTGTGTCGTATAGTGCTTCACTCTCCGTGCCATAATTCACTCAGTGAACTGCGGCAGGTGGTCCCAAGCTCTTTTTCGGGTTTCCTCATCCCGTGTGTTCCTTCAGCATGTTCATTGTTCTCAAACATTCGATTTTCACACGTAGTGTACATAAGCTGTCTGGGAACAAAAGGAATCTTTTCGGTGGTGTACATAGGGTGCCTGGGAACGAAATAAATATTTTCGGTAGTGTACGTAAGGTGCCTGGGAACAGAATAAATATTTTCGGTATCATACATAAAGCGCCTGGTAACAAATAAATATTTTCGGTAGTATACATAGGGTGCCTGGGAACCAAATAAATATTTTTGGTTGTGTACATAAATTGAATGGACACAGAATAAATATTTTTGGTAGTGCACATAAAGTATGGACACGAAATAAATATTTTAGGTGGTGCACAGTAATCGTCTTGGAACGAAATAAATCTTTTCTGTAGTGTACATAAATTATCTTGGAACGAAATAAATGTATTCGGTAGTGTACAGAAAGTGTCTGCACACTAAATATTGTATAGAATATGATGGTTCATACTCAGGGATTTATACGCCGGTCTAGATGGGCGGGTCACCCGTCCATCCTCAAAAAAAAAAAAAAAAAAAAAACCCACGGGCTGGCGGGTGTGGGTAGGCTACCACAGCAGTCATAGGGGGTCATGGGGGGGCCCATAGGGGGTCCATAGGGGGGTCATGGGGGGGCCCATAGGGGGTCCATAGGGGGGTCATGGGGGGGTCCCAGGGGGGTCATAGGGGGGGGGGTCATGGAGGCAAGCAAGCGGCCCAACCCGGCGAGACACAGCCGAACTTCCAACCGCAGTGGTGGATTCTATCACGCCCAACTCAGGATGGGGCCGGGACAATGCCGGGGAAAAGGAAGGACATGCTAGGGCAACATACGTTGTTCAGCTCCTGGAAGAGACAGTGCACGGCAACCCAGCCAGCCTCACGAAGCGAAACCCCACCGCCTCCATACACGAAGGACTACAGCCTATGGGAAGACTCGAAGGTGGGCAGCATTCCAGAAGCAAACCGCAAGCACGAGAAGGCGTTGAAGGGCAAACCAGCGAAATCTATGAAAGATTTCCTGACGGTGCAGCTCCTGGCCCGTGGCTTTCAGTGTCACCACGCTAGTGCGGTGTGCACAGTGACACGATAGCGCATGGTGGTGCATAGTGATCCACAGTGGAGGACAGTGGTGGCACTAATTTTCGGGCCCTCAACGACTTTGCAGGGCTGGCTGGGGTGGCTGGACAGGCTGGACCACCACTGGGGGGGGGGGGGGGGGGGGGGTCTGGGGGGTCGACAAACACGTGCTCGGCACCCCGGTGCAAAAGACGGGTACCCGTCCATCTACATGGACTATTGCTCTAGGCCGAAATCCCCTTATAAATCCCTGTTCATACTCGGTAAAAAAAAAAAGTCAAAAAAACTCGACTTTTTTTTTTAGGCCGATTTTGGGCCAACCGGGTTTTTCCGGTTTTCCGAACCGGAAAACCGGGTTGTTAAAGTCCCCTGGTCGACAATCAACCGGAGTTGATGTGCTTCATTTTTTCGGATGGTTTTTGGCAGGGGTTAAGTTAAGTTTTCGTTGGCCCTTTTCGCAATTGGCAGTGCGCCGCAATTGGCAGTGCAGGTTCCGTTGTAGGAGAATCTTACACTTGCTTCTTTTCTTTCGAAATTGACTTGAGCCCAATACGGGTTTTCAGACACCGGAGTCGGTTTTAACTTAATCCCTGGTTTTTTGGTTGTTCCCATAAGGCCACGTTTCTTGGTCAGGGAGCGTGGTTTTGAGAGTGGGTGTGTGTGCTGCGACAACGCGCCACTCCCTCGGTGTAAGTTCGTCCAGAACTTCCTTGACTTCGTTTATGAACTTGATCCCTCCCTCTCCTCTTCCTCCCTTCTCAACAAGTCGTATTCGTTAGTACACAACGTCCATTTACCGCCGCAACAGAGCCGGCGGAAAGGCTCTGCTGCACCATGGGTGGCCTTGTGCATCCATCATGAACCATGAACCCTCCTTCAAACGAGGTTTCGACACCATGGCCGGCGATTTTTGTTTTAGGTATTTTGTATTAAAAGCCCCGTCCTTCACCACACATTTTGTAGAGAGTCGGGCACAAGTCGTGCGCTTAATGCTGTATCAATCGCGTTCTGTGAGAACTGATTTGCCGTCGAAGCTTTTCCTTCGGCGTGCTGTACTCATTGGCCTGCCGCAACGAGAGCCGCACCTGCTCCTGCTCGACACAGTTTTGAAAAGTTGTCCTTGCCATTTACCATCGAAGCGGCAGAAGCGAGCCGTCCCCTGTCTGGCTGCAGCAAAAAAAGAAGTAGCACGAACAGTATCGGCAGTTAGAACAGACGAACGACAGCTGACCGCCGGTGTGACCTGCCCTTTACGCGGCGCAAAGCACCGAAAATGCGGACCCATGCAAACATCCCGAACTCAACCGTTCAGATCAATTGGTTCCTCTCGCCTCTTTCCATAACAAGTTATCACCTGCGGGTGCAGTCACCAAACTCAGCGTCAGGGTCTCTCTTCCTGAGCTTACCTCTATCTCTAGCCGCGAGAGCGCAAAGATCCCTGCGATTTCTTTGGTTGGGTTCCGTTCACACACACACCTCTTTCGAACGCACCGCCCTGGTTTCAACTTGCGTCAAAGACTCTTTTTGAGCGTCAGCGATCAAAGTAGCTGCGCAACATTCCGTTCTACACTTTTTAGGAATCAAATCTCATCAGCCGCAATCTCATCAGCATAGCGAAGTATGGTGATTGCTCGGCACTATCTTTCGTCAACGTAGAAATGCTGCGTTGTAGATCGTTGTTGAAATGTGGCACTATCAGGCACTGTAGGCAACCGCAGCAGCGATAGGCAGAGGGTCGACCCGCTTTCCTCGAAGTGGGAGGACGAGAGCAGTTCGGGCAATGCTGGGCACGATCTTAGCGAGTCTGGAGCTACCATGAAACCAAAATAATACTGAGTGAGTAACAGGGCAAAAAGGAAACGACCCGAAATAACAGGGCAAAAAGGAAACGACCCGAAAACCAAAGTTCCTCCCCGACATTTCGACAAGTCAAGTGGAACGAGAGTACTCGAACCGGAAGAGCAGATCGTTCCCGGCGTTGCACTTGAAAACAGAATGTTGAGCGCCATGCGCACGCAGCAGAGGGCGACGAAGGCAGACAGCAAGATCGAGAATGCGAAGAACCTAGGCAGGAGGAGGAGCTCGGTCAAACCCTTGGGGTTCGGAGTGCCGGTGACCGGTAAACCGATGATCATCCGTGTCGTCGAAAACGCGGCAGGGCTGGGGGCCACGAAGGAGTCAGTCCGGTGCCTCGACGTACTCATCCCTCCGAAGACAACGAGCATGGCTGCATTGTGCGGTGTTGTGTCTCGACGGTTCAGCTGCCCGTTCAACGCTCTACACACGAAGACCGGCGAACTCGTCAACACCCCCGAAGGACTCCAGGTCGGCGAAGTTTATATCGCGAGTGCAGGTGAACGCCTTGACGCCTCATCGCTGACTGTGGCGGCCGCACTGTACGATCCAAAGCGCGTCGAAAAGGATGTCGACGGCGAACCTGCCGCCGGCGGCTTGTTCACTCCGACGCCATGCCGGTTCAGCATCACGAAGCCGGCAGCCCCCACCCGGAGGCACTCGGGTACTGTTCTCTCGCTGGCCGGCGCGGGCAGAGCCAGTATTTCAAAGGGGCAGCTGTCTCCCCTCGGTGGCTCGCCCCAAATGCGCCCCCGAAGGCATTCGAGCAGCGTGCTTGACGCTGCTGCTCTGTCGCCGAACTCGGGCACGCCCGCCAGCTTCTTCAAAAGCAGTTTCTGCGACGTACCGTCGCCGACAATGAAGATATGGCCGTCGGTCAGTTGCGGTAGCATCAGCTGCGCGGACCTGAAAAGTAGTAGCAACAGTTGCCACGCGAACAGCAGCGACGAAGACGAGACCAACAAGTCGTCCTCCTCTTCGACGCGAGGCAACACCGCAAATCAGTCCAAACGTGAGCTGAAGTTCGGCATAGTATTCCAGTCAGATGACAAACTGCTTGCTGCCAAGGACAAGATGGGGTCTGTCACCGACGGTGCGCACGGCGTAGCAAAGGTGCACACGGTGTCATTCAAGGCCGCGAACAAGCCGGTAACCAGGACCAAGCTTCTTCAGCTGATCACCGAAGCACTGCCCGAAGGCTCGGCTGCCTGCGCGAAGATTTTTTGCTTGAACGGAAAGGAGGTGCATTCTGTTGAAAGTTTCATGAGTCAAGAAGGCGGCCTGTTCGTTGCAACGCCAGGACAAGACCTGTCTCTGCCGTATGTTGTGAGCAATGTGCCGTGGTACGTCCCCAAGAACGGGCTCTCGAACTCCATTGCTCGCCTGACCTCGGAAGTCACCATCAAATTGGTGAGAAACGGCGCGAAAGGCTTGAGGGGTCCGACATCGGTCACCGTGCCTGCCTTTGCTTGTTTCCACGACCTGTTGGCAATCGCGAGCACCGTCTGCGCGGCGGGAAGTATCGCCGTGTTGTACAACGGCACCACCGGCGATCGATTATCATCGATTAACGACCTCCTCAACCTGGCAGACGGAACCATCGCTGCCGCCACAGCTGAAGAGCCGTTTGTGAAGCCCAACCAGTCATTCACTCTCTCTACCACCCGGCTTTCCATGCTCCTGGACGCGCCCGTTCGCAGCTGACCAGCCTTTTCTTTATTTCATATATTCTACCATCGTGTTGATCAATCAGCACGCGCTCCAGACTCTGTCGCCACCAAGTAGCCTTGTGTTCTTGAGTGGCTTAAGTCTTGGAAGTGCTGTTGTCTGCGTTAGTACGCCACCAAAGACCGGACGTGTTCTTCTCAGACCAGGGGATGAGAAAGGAACGTTGTGCGAGCTGCCAGGGGTGTGACTAATACGTGTCAACCTTCACCAACGTGCGCCTCGTGCAGAACGTGCAGAATAGACAGTTGTCGACACTAGCCCGAGTTACTCGACATACAATACAAGCACCCTCGTTTGAGATACATAACAAAATGCAAGAGCCTCTCTCTTCTTTGTTGTCAGAGTTCAGGTACTTTTTGAGGCGTAGCGTCGAGAGTAGGCAAAATGAGAGCATTTTTCGGGTGCAAGGCGCAATCGCAATCAAGCAAGCAAAATAAAGCGAACCAACGAAATTAACATGCTCGTACACGAGTCCCCGGCTATCATCTTTCACTTTTCTTCTTATACCAATTCTCGTGCTCTTCCACAGCTTCGTCTGCGGTATCAGCCGATATTCTCGCGGGACCGATTGACTAAGCATTGTTGCAACATTCCTTTCCGGAGTCCTCGTCAAACAAAAAGACATTTGCAGTGCCGCCATCCCGGAACGTAGGTATGCGGGGGGGAAAGGTCCAGAAGTTGTCACCTTGCGCCCGCTGCCATCGTAAGCCGAGACGAGACCTCTGTATTCAAGAAGTCAAATAAACGTTTGCGAAAAACAAATCCCGTCTTCGTATCTAAGAGTCGCCCCCTTTGCTTTTCGGCATCACGGGATTGCTGAACGCATACACACCCACAATCTACACTTTTGCCCGAGGTTTGCGGGAAAGACGCGGATCCGTGGCATTGAATAACCTTTTGGGCCTTGTCATACACGTGCCGCAAGGGCAGAGTTCGCCGTCTCTACGTAGCTTCCGAGGATGTTCGCGGCGGAGGGTGTCGCTGCTGACGCGATCAGCGTACACACGGGTTTCGAACCTGTAAGAGGACAAATACGATCGCGAATACGACCAAACCACGAGCTTGAATTTGCTTGACCGACACGAAAAAACACGAGCCGAATGTGAGATGACGTACTTGTTGTTGTGGGGGCACTGGTGTACCCGATTTCACCGAGAACATCTGTCACCGAAATCGGACGTCGCTAGCTTACCAGCGTTCTCTTTTTTTAGTGCTGTAAGTTGAAGGGGGGCGAATAAGTATATCATCCCTCATCCAATCTGGGCAATTTCTAATTCCCCAATTCTCAGCCTCCCCTGCCAGTGAAAACTGCTTTCCGCCCGCGCAACGCTGTCGTGGCGCACCTCGTTTCTACCCATGTTGTCCAGTCCGCTTGGAGCCAATACTTCAAGCAACCTGCGACCGGCTCTGCATGCAAAGTTGCGTCGCCGTGAGCGTCACTGTCTCGTGTGCGCCCGTGCACTCGACAAGTCTTTATTTTGACGTACTTATTCGCCAATATAGTAATTCGTGTGTCGCCCCTCACCCCCGCTCACCCATTACAAGTATCATTTGTGTTGAAGGGAACATTTCTGGAACAACGGTTGCACATAAAAAGTTGAACAACCAACGTAGCGTATATTGAAGGATGATCCCCTACCCTGTACGCGAAGAACATGCTTGGCGTATCATTTTGATCATCGTTGCTCATCATTGATGCTGTTGTCCGTTTTTTTTATTTGGTAGTGCAAGCCCCAACTCCGGAAACGTTTTTTTGAACATCAATTCGCCGTTGCTCTTCAATTCCTCTGTTGCCTCTTCACTCTTCTTCGTGGACGAGGTAGGCCTGCACTGTGCCCAAAACACCAGTGTGGGCCTAATTGCCTGGAGCAAATTTTTATGGAAAACAGCTTTTCCAGCATTCTGTAAGAAATGGTGCATGCTCATCATGAGCTCGACACATCCTTTCTTGTCCCCGCTCCGTAGAGAGGATCCAGCTGTTCAGTCAGCTTGAATTCCGTTTGCAGATTTCAAGGGGCCGATGCATGGGGGTTCTCCCGGTCGACCTGTGCTGTAACCACCTCTCTCCGAGCATTTTTAAATTATTGAGTCACGAACACACCTGCTAACCATTAAAAAAAAGAAAACTCTACCGTCCACAGCTTTTGACTTCTTGCCGCACGCCGCAGTAGGAAGCAGGTCTTCAGCCTACGCACCTACGATGAGCCGTATTACATCAAAGCAGCATCGGTTCTAATGGAGCTGCCTGCAACCCTCCCACTCTCTCCGTCGTCTGTAAGAAGTCTGGGTTGTAGGACACAGTGAATTAAGTTGTCGAGAGCAAGCCCGCACCGTCAATTTACCGCTCAGATTTGGCCGTTTGATCGGCACAGAAAAAAGTGATCGGTCTGGTGACAAATACAACAATGCAATCCCAATACGTAAAGTATGAAAGGCTAGAGCAAAGTACATTTGAGTTCGAGTAGCTATGCCACCGAACAGCTTCGGAGCCTACATGACGGATTGGCAAATGGTGAAACAGTTTAGTGTACAATTATGAATTTCTCTGTTGAAATCTCTCATGAAAAGTCTTTCCACCTATTGCTACGCTTCGGTCTCTCAGCAGCGGCTGAGACTGAGTGCACCGCCAAACTGTACCTCGTGCGTGCTTGCAGTTCCCTGCATACTGAAGTGATGAAAATCAAGCGAGCGGAGAAATGCGGTCTTCGCACCCGCATCGTGAAATGCATGCCGTCCGTACTGTTCTGTAGCTACCAAAACCAGCGAGCAAATTGCGTGGTAGCCGGAAAATAGGAAATGTCTGTTGCTTTCCTTGAAGTCGGATCACTGGCGCGACCCGTGGCGTCCCCAGCACTGATGTTCAAGCAACCTCTGACAGCTTCTGCTTCCCGAGTTTACTGGAGTTCCAAGGACCTTCGTCGGTAGGACCCAATCCTCCGTGCTTGCAAACGCAAAGATCCGTTTGAGCCAAAGCTGGAACTTTGGCAGCTAGATGGACTCAGACCACAAATGGCACTCGCATTTTCTGATCAGACCGCATAACCGCCTCCGTATTGGGTAGCGTCAGACCTACGAATATTCGTGAGCTCTTCTGCCTTCCCCTGTGTCCCTGATTTTTTTGTCGGTTTTTGCCTCTTTTCTTTTTGAGCAAGCGGTTGCCTGAAGGCTGGTCACTGTTAAAATTATGTTTTGAACATACTGCAGCAGTCGCTTCCGAGTGCAGTGTCCCACAGCGCGTGAAGAGAAGAAGACGAGCTCGGGAGGAGAAGCAGTCGTGTCAACTTATCGGCGGAGCCACAAGTTTTTGTCGAGAAGATGCATTGTGCGCCTGTAAACACTGAACTGCACATTCACAACGAATCGCATCAGCCCTCATTTCTCGTTGGTTCAATTGTATTGGACTAGAAGACGAAGTCCCAGAACCCAGTGCACCACGCTTGATGCCACTCTCTGTCAACGGTGATGTGTCACGACGTCAGAGTTCGCCACCTCCATATTCCGGAGTCGCACGACTAAATCCCTGAAAAACTGAAGCCCGGTTTTGGGGCCAGTCGAGTCTTGTCGCTTCTATTTCCGTTCTTGGCCTTTGTTGCTTGCAACCTTTTTTCCCAATCAGACCAAAAAAAAAAAAAAAAAGAGGAAATTGAGTACAAACGGAGGTGTTAGGAGGACCACCCTTTGCGAGTCTAGAGGAAACTTTGCGCAGGGTGGCGTTGGTGCCGAGCCTTTTTGTGCGAATCCCCCCGTGGAACCTTCTGCTGAGTCCGGTGCTTGTACGTGCCAGCGTCGAGCCATGCTCGTTGCGGTTTTGTAAGCACCGCGCATGCAGCCAGTCCACCCCTATTTCCTTGAAGCGCATCGATTCGCCTGCTGCTGTTGATCACAGTCTGTCACCAGATAACCTCTAGACTCGAAGAATAAAGAAAAGTTATTAAAATATGCGTATCGCAGTTACAACATTCCCCCCTAGTTTCTCATTCTGCCTTGTGCTTCCTTTTTCCCGCGCAATCTCTCTCTTCAATGATTGTCCTTTTCGTCAAACTGAAGGCGCGTTTTCTTTTTGCCACAATTACTTGCGCTGGCAGAGCAAACACATCTTCTTTCAACCATTAGAGCGTCACACTTGTCGCCTTGGATTTCATCTTCGGCATCTACGACAGGAGTCGAACTGGTTCCCAATTTCAAATGTCGAAGCCAACCTGCAATTGATGGGAGCGATTAAAGGGATAGCAGATAAGTAACATCAATGACTTCTCTGCGATGCGGCGATGCCAGGATCCTCACACCTCCGCTTCGACAGAGCGGATGTTGAACAATGTGAGCAATATGCACGCTGAAGCGATGCCATATCGAGTATCTTCGTACAGTGGAAGCTGCAGTTTCCCCTTTGCGGGGCAGAAACGGTGGCAGATGATAATAGGCTCTCAGGGTTGGTGAAATAAAAGCGAGAAAAGCGTGCAGAAGCAAGCCCAATATTCCACGGTTGTAAGAAGCTAGCGCACAAGGTTGCCTGATCTCGCACTTTCTTGCCGATGCGAAATAGGTGCCATGCCAACTCTCTCTTCACACTCGTTCTCCGAAAAGGTCCACGAGAACATGCACGTGGTGAAGAGAGGCCCTGGGACTGCTACGGTGAGACTACCCATCTCTCTCTTTGGACTGTCCTTTCAAAACCGCACGGCGCTCACCTGTCGCCTTCAGCTACAAGTTGCTGTTCGTTTATATAGAGGGCCATGTTTCTCAGTGTCAGAGGAAGATAGTCGCATGTTTTTCACCCAGGACGTGCACTACATCTGGCCTCAATCTAAGACTACCAAACCCGCAGGTGAAGAAGGGGAGGGGGCAGTGGGATTGGGGCCCACACACTAGCATATGGCTAGTAAAATGAGCCCCAATAACAAGAAGGACAAGGCTGGCAGCCCTTCCGGAGAGAAGGGCGGGCTTTTGACGTCGAAGCTGCGTGGAATGGTGAGCATGAAAAAAGTTCGATTTCAAGAAGACGGGTACGATCTTGATCTCACGTATATCACACCGCGGATGATAGCCATGGGGTTTCCGTCATCGGGAACAGAGGGGTTGTATCGAAATCCAGTGGACGAAGTCGAGCGGTTCTTCAACACACGGCACAAAGACCATTACAGAGTCTATAATTTGTGCTCAGAGAGAAAGTATGACAAAGACGGGAGATTTGATGGCCGATACAAGCGGTTCCCCTTTGACGATCACAACGCGCCTGCACCAATATCGATCATGTCTTCGTTTATTGATGATGTGAACACATTCCTCGCAGAGGATGATAGCAATGTCGTGGCTGTCCATTGCAAAGCCGGCAAAGGGCGAACCGGAGTCTTGGTGACTGCATATTTAATGGCGACGGAGAGTGAGTACGCAGACCCTCAAGTCGCTTTGGATCATTTCGCCGCTCTGCGAACAAACGATGGGAAGGGAGTGACCATCCCCTCCCAACACCGCTACGTTGGCTACTGGCACAACATGCTGAGGATGTACAAAGGCAAAGCACCCCCATCTCCTCCGTTGAAACTTGACAACATCACGGTGTCTGGCGGGGCCAAGTGGGACCTGTACATCACGATCCTGCAAGGTCCCGAAAGACAGGGAATTGACCCAGAAACGGTGTTCGACACGAAGCAACCTATCGGGTTCAAAAAGGCCGTCACCGGCAACGGCACCTACAGCTTCGACCTGCGGCGGTTCAATGTCATCGTCCGAGGTGACGTGAAGGTCATCTTCAAGAAGAAGAAGCTGACGGGAGAAGAGCACCTATTCCACTACTGGTTCCACACGGCCTTTACCGAAGTCGGCGAGCATGCGTATGACAAAGCACATCTCGACAAGGCTGTGAAGGACATCCCGAAGCATGCTATTTTCAAAGCAGATCTTAGCGTCAAAATGGACATTTCCGAAGCGCCGGAGGAGTTCAGGAAGAGAGGAGACAGCGCATTTTTTGCCGGCAACCCTATCGGCGACGACACAGAAGACGTTGCCTCGCCTACGGCCAGCGTGAAGGCTGCAGAAGAAAAACGTGTTAAGGATGTTGTAAAGCCGGTAGCTGACGATGATGATGACGACGACGATGCACAAACAGCGAGTTCTCCAAGCGGAAACCTGGCCGATTCAAAACGGGCCACATCGATCCCGCCGCCTTTGACAGAACGGGGCTCGCAACCGCCACAACCCGCTGCACATCCAGTTCCAAGTACTGAAGCGCCCTCCCCTGCCCAACCAGCACCCAGTACTGAAGCGCCCTCCCCTGCCCAACCAGCACCTAGTACTGAAGCACCCTCCCCTGCACTACCAGCACCGAGCACTGAAGCACCCTCCCTTGCTCAACCCAGCGCACAGCCCGCTGTCGAGCCGGAGGCGTCGAAGCCCCAAGAACCGCCGCCGCCTTCAGCGTCCGGTCCACCTCAAAACCAGCAGCAAGACGCAGCACCATCTCCTCCTCGCCCCGGCCCGCCCGCCACACCCACCTACGACATTGTCGCAGCGCCGACCGCTGCCGACAGCTCTCCTTCCGCAGCGTCGCCGAAGCAAGAGACACCTGCCGAAAAGCGCCTGCGCGAGTTGCGCGAGAAGAGAGAAAAGGTATCGAGTTCCCTCAGTTTTGTATTTTTTTTGCTCTGGTATATATATATATATGGTACGATGCCAAAAGGGGGGGGGGGGGGGGGGTTTGGGCAGATGTTTTCTGGCACAGTAAGATACTGGACAAGTGGGGTATAGGACCTACGGCCCCCCAAAAACCATGTTTGCGAGCCGATTTCGAGCTCAAATGCTCTCGGCGAGCCTTCTTTTGAGCACAAAACGCGGTTTTTCTGGATTTCGAGGCCCCAGGTAGGGTAACGCCTGTACAATGACTTTGATACAGCACCCACCCACCAAAGGAACTGAACAAAATCTTAAAATGCGCGACTCGGGAATGCGTTTTGTCGAAACATCGGTTGAAGAATTCGCGAGGCAAGACGCGTATACGAAGTACGATAAGTCATCGGGCACCATGAAGAGACGCTTCAAAGTGACGAGAGCCTTTCTGGAGAAGGTCGCAGGAGCTGACCCGATCGGGTTCGTTGTATCTCTGTGTACAGAGACTGAGAAGGCCCGAATCTGGCGTGAGTTATCCGGTTCATTTCCTGAAACGTTCAACAGCATCACGCACGAGCTGACACGGCGCAAGATCGTGCAGGGTTTGGGATGGGTGAGGCAGCGGTACGCGGTAGTGGGCATGAAAGTTGGGGACAAGCTGTGGGCCAACAGACAGAACGGGGAAGAGGTGGCAAGAGGCGGGCGACCAACAAAGGTGACCCCGGAAATGAGGCAGCAGGCATTCGACGATCACGAGCAGGCATCGACACCAACGTCACGTGTCATCAAAAAGCTTTGCACCGCAGACGAGACGGTTGTCGCACAGAACGTTCTCGTACCCTTCCAGCTGGTGTACGAAGAAAGCGACCTGAATCAAAAGGTGTCGTACACCACGTACCGCCGGCTACGTGGAGCCCAGTTCCAGCACCTTTCTCGACGGACCGATGTGTGTGACACCTGTGCAGAAGGGAACATGATTAACAATCGCCTTCGTGAGTACATTGCCAGTAACAAGAAGTGGCTCACTTCGCAGTACTGGCGATCAGACGCGAGCCCCTTTTTTCTGTTCGGCGCTTTGGACGAACCTACTATTCCCCCCCAAGTCAAGAGCAGTTTAGCAGTTATGTTGCACCAGCTCATGGAAGTCCAGCTTCATCAGGAATCTGCGGCACGACAGAGGGCAGCTTACAATGCTCACCTCAAGAACCCACCACCCGGCTGTGTCGTGGTGACATTCGACTTTAAGCAGAAGGGAAAGTTGCCGATGCTGCCAGAAGAGCCTGGTCAGCTTTTTTACAACCAGGGGGCCTTCTCTCTCCTTGGGTTTGGCTTGCATTGGACAACTGGTGATTCGACCAAACGCCAGCACATTGACATACTGATGCGCACGCACAATCAGTGCTCGTTTGCCGCAGTGCGTGCTCTGGAGCGGGCAAAGGAATTCTTTCCGGAAGACAAAAAGTGTGTTTACTGGTGTGATTCTGGTAGGCATTTCCGAAGCCTCCTCTTCATCAGTCGCCTTCTCGAAGAAAAATCGACGGCTTCGATAAACTTCTTTGAGGGCGGGCACGGCAAGAACGACCGTGACCAGCACTTCGGCTCTGTTAGCCGGGCACTCGACATGGCATCCCGCAAGAACGCCGTGCAAACGTTGAACGATGTCAAAGGAGTGATAGAAAGGATTGCTTGCACAGCGGCAGTTCAAGTTCGTATCCGTTCACAAACCGCCACTTTCAACGTCAGAAAGATAGGGAACGTCATGGTCATCGGGTCATATGAGAAAGACAGCCTTGGCAATGTGACAGTTCATGACTTCAGTGGTGAACCGGGGTGCAAACTTCGAGCGAAAACCCGCCCTGTGGCCTTCACGTTCACGCCAAAGGTCTCGGACAAGCTGCCGCTGTGCAACTCAGATAGTGAGTGTGACGTACTGAGTAGCAGGAGTGAGTGCTCGTCATCTAGCTCAAGCGAAGGTCTGAAAGGAAGGCTCCATAAAAAGCGGCTCAAGAAGAAACAGGTTTTCGACGAGCTGGCTGCGAAAGACCAAAAAGAGGCTAAGAGAGCAAGAACCACTGGCAGGAAACCTGTAGCAAAGTCAGCAAGTCGCGGCACGAAGCGGTAGCCAACTCGATGGTATTCCGCTGCTCTTTTCCTTCCTTCATCAGAATCAATCAAGGGACATCGAAATCCAGAAAAACAGCGTTTTGTGCTCAAAAGAAGGCTCGCCGAGAGCATTTGAGCTCGAAATCGGCTCGCAAACATGGTTTTTGGGGGGGTGTGGGTCCTATACCCCACTTGCCCAGTATCTTAGTATGCCAGAAAACATCTGCCCAACCCCCCCCCCTTTTGGCATCGTACCATATATATATATGGTATGATGCCAAAAGGGGGGGGGGTTGGGCAGATGTTTTCTGGCACAGTAAGATACTGGGCAAGTGGGGTATAGGACCCACACCCCCCCAAAAACCATGTTTGCGAGCCGATTTCGAGCTCGTATGCTCTCGGCGAGCCTTTTTTTGAGCACAAAACGCTGTTTTTCTTGATTTTGAGGCCCCAGGTAGGGTAGCGCCTGTACAATGACTTTGACGCAGCAACCACCCTCCAAAGGAACTGAACAAATTCTTATAATGCGCGACTCGGGAATGCGTGTTGTCGAAACATCGGTTGAAGAATTCGCGAGGCAAGACGTGTATACGAAGTACGATAGGTCATCGGGCACCATGAAGAGACGCTTTAAAGTGACGAGAGCCTTTCTGGAGAAGGTCGCAGGAGCTGACCCGATGTTCGTTGCATCTCTGTGCACAGAGACTGAGAAGGCCCGCATCTGGCGTGAGTTGCCCGGTTCATTCCTGAAACGTTCAACAGTATCACGCAAGAGCTGACACGGCGCAAGATCGTGCAGTATTTGGAATGGGTGAGGCAGCGGTACGCGGTAGTGGGCATGAAAGTTGGGGAAAAGCTGTGGGCCAACAGACAGAACAGGGAAGAGGTGGGCGACCAACAAAGGTAACCCGGCAGCAGGCATTCGACAATCACGAGCAGACATCGACACCAACGTCACGGGTCATCAAAAGCTTTGCACGCAGACGAGACGGTTGTCGCACAGAACGTTCTCATACTCTTCCAGCTGGTGTACGAAGAAAGCGACCTGAATCAAAAGGTGTCGTACACCTGGGCACCACGTACCGCCGGCTACGTGGTGCCCAGTTCCAGCACCTTTCTCGACGGACCGATGTGTGTTACACCTGTGCAGAAGGGAACATGATTAACAATCGCCTTCGTACACTAACTGGAAGGGTACCAGAACGTTCTGTGCGACAATCGTCTTGTCTGTGGTGCAAAGCTTTTTGATGACCCGTGACGTTGGTGTAGATGCCTGCCCGTGATTGTCGAATGCCTGCTGCCTCATTTCCGGGGTCACCTTCGTTGGTCGCCCACCTCTTGCCACCTCTTCCCTGTTCTGTCTGTTGGCCCATAGCTTATCCCCAACTTTCATGCCCACTACCGCGTACCGCTGCCTCACCCATTCCAAACCCTGCACGATCTTGCGCCGTGTAAGCTCGTGCGTGATGCTGTTGAACATTTCAGGAATGAACCGGACACTCACGCCAGATTCGGGCCTTCTCAGTCTCTGTACACAGAGATACAACAAACCCGATCGGGTCAGCTCCTGCGACCTTCTCCAGAAAGGCTCTCGTCGCTTTGAAGCGTCTCTTCATGGTGCCCGTGACCTATCGTACTTCGTATACACGTCTTGCCTCGCGAATTCTTCAACCGATGTTTCGACAACTTCAGTTCCTTTGGAGGGTGGTTGCTGCGTCAAAGTCATTGTACAGGCGTTACCCTACCTGGGGCCTCAAAATCAAGAAAAACAGCGTTTTGTGCTCAAAAAAAGGCTCGCCGAGAGCATACGATCTCAAAATCGGCTCGCAAACATAGTTTTGGGGGGGGTGTAGGTCCTATACCCCACTTGCCCAGTATCTTACTATGCCAGAAAACATCTGCCCAAACCCCCCCCCCCCCCCCCTCTGCCTGAACACGAAACTAAGATTTTCCCCCCTTTTGGCATCGTCTCATATATATATATATATACGTCTAGGCTCCACACTCGGCGGCCAGGGCGACTGAACAACACGCGCATCAGTTGGCCCTCAGTGCTCTGTTAGATCGTGTCCGCGACAACGAGTACTGTGTAGTTGCGGGCGACTTCAACGCTGCACTACAACCCGGCGAAGGCAACGCGAGACATGAGGCGCCAGAAAGCGCGGGACACCGGCGCTCGCCGGAAATGGCGGAGGCATCAAGATGCCTAGGCGACCTCATGCACGCTAATGATCTCGCGAGTGCGGCGACCATGAGACAACACAGCGCGCGACCAACGTGGAGAAATCGCATGATTGACCACGTATGCCTGAAGCTGCGCTACGGCAGCAGTGTGCAGCAAGTGCGCACTTGCGAACCTAGCCGGTGGTTCAATACCCTCGTCTCCGATCACAAGATGGTCGAGGTGACCCTTCGGGTCAGATAAGCGGACCCGAGGAGGCCCGCACTCCCAAAGCCCGACTTCGCTAGCGTCGCAAGGAGTGCGCCACTAGAAGCGAAGATAGCAGATACTCTCACCCGCGCAGCCACGTATGAGGAGTTCTGCAGTTTGTCACGGTCCCTTGTTGGTGAGCTGCCGCGGCACCAGAGCTCGCGGAAGCCTTGCTGGGACCGCCGGAAGGAGGCAACGCGGACTACTGCAGCCGCACGCTCTGTAGCGACCTTGCTGCATTTCTTTGAAGAACATCGGGGAGCCCCCACGCAGCCTGGAAGGCCCTTTCCTGCCTATGGAAGAGTCGTGCCTGTCTCCCCCTCTGTCAAAGGGGGAGTACGATGAGCACTTCCGAGCTCTCCGCAGACAACACGGTGATTGTGAGGACACATCCGCGATACCACGACTAATAGCCAGAAACCTTGACTGGAAGACAGAACCGCCCACGATCTCTGAAGTTGCGGGTGCCTCTCGTAGGCTTAAGGTCAGCAAGGCGGCCGGTCCGGATGGAGTTCCGAACGCATTCTTGCGCGTCCCTGACGTACAAGAAAAGGTCACCGAGTTTTGTCGGGAGGCGTACATGCAGGCACCGCCTGCAGAGTGGATGCGGTCTGAGACCCAACCGCTGTACAAGAAAGGCAACCGGCGTGATTTAGGGAACTACCGCCAAATCACCCTCGCATCGTGCTGCGGGAAGCTGTACAACGCACTACTGCGAGGGAGGGATCCTACGTGACCAAATTGGGCAAGTTGACAGCGTCCTTCTTCCAACACAGAATGGGGGAAGGCCGGGCAGGGGCACGTCTGAACACGTCCTCTGCCTGAGAAGCGTTGTACAGCAGATCAGGATGGAAAAGGAAGGCGAAGCCTTTTTAGTGTTCGTAGATTTTTCGACCGCTTTCGACAGCGTTTCTGGTCCGCATTGGCAAAGCTTCTCGGAGCCTACGGCGTACCGGATTCGCTTCGGAGTGCTATCATTAGTACATACCGTGGGGCGACAACGCAGGTTCGCACGCCACATGGCCTAACTGAGGCCATCGAGCTTTGCTCGGGCGTCCTCCAAGGGGACACATTGGCCCCAACGCTGTTCAACCTCGTGATCGATGCGATCATGAGAGAAGTTGAGGGGGTAGACATTCCGAACGCGGGCGTGTGCTTTGGTCCTACGTGTGGACGATGGCATATCCGCCTAAAGCACCTTGAATTTGTCGATGCCATTGTTCTAATAGCCCGATCCGCAGCAGCCAGAATGCTCCTGCACAAGCTCACTGCGGCAGCCGCGAAGTATGGCCTGAAGGTCAACTAAGGCGTAGGCAAGACAGAGGTAGTCGTCCTGGGTTCGCCAGTTGTACGTACCGTAGCGCGTCCAGATGGGGCCTCCCTCCGTGAGGTTCCGGACTACAAATACCTCGGCTCCATGCTCGTAGACAGCAGAGCGGATTTCCTACGGAACAAGTCTTTGGCCTGGGTAGCAGTACACAGACTGAAGTCTGTTTGGCGGTCCACGATTAGGCTCGACCTAAAGGTTTTGTTTTTCAAGACGCTCGTGGTTCCCGTCTTTCTGTCAGGCGCCGAAACTTGGATCGTTGGCACTTCCCTGCTTCCTGAGATCACGGGAGCATACACTTGTCTAGTTCGGTTTGTTCGAGGCATTAAGGTCTACAGTCGCGAAACGCGCTGTAGCAATAATGACCTTTTTGCGGATCAGTTCCCGAGGATCGAAGTTGAGTTGCAGAGAAAGCGGCTCCGCTTCGCTGGGCACTGCCTGAGGGCGGACCAGCCAGCATCGAGCGTGCTTCTTGCAACGACACGTCGAAAGAAGAAACGCGGTCGACCTCCGCTTTCTTATCTCGATGTGCTCCAACGCGACCTCGGCATGTCGAACACTGAGGAGATCCGGGAGCTGATGGCAGACAGGGTAGCATGGGACGCGAAGGTCCAGCGGGTGGTGGAGGCCACCAGGCAGAGAACCGTGCGGCCGCCGCGGAAGACGCGGAAAGGCATGAAGGCACGTGGGACCGGATCCGGACGACCCCGGAAGCGCGTGATCTCGCAGGCTGCGCGGCGCATGCGCAAGGTTAATGCGCTGAAGTACATCGACCAACTCATTTGTGCGGCACCGACCTGCCACGTTCAAGCTTGCTCCGACCACTGCACCCTCTGCCGACACTCGCTAGCCGTCGACGCTCATGACGGCACCCCCATCCTGAAGTGCAAATAGTGCTGACGCGTCACTGTTGCTGTGTGCGCTCGGATTGGCGCCGCTCAAGCGGCCACCTTATGTCACTCGTTCGTTTGTAAAGATTGCTCCGTTCTTCTCCCTGACTTGTTTCCGGATTAGGATGACACATACTACTACTACTACTTGCTCTGGTATCGGAAGGTTGTCCTCATCACTTTCGCGACCGTGATTGGACGTCGGGATTGCCAGACCCCTCAGTAGTGAGAGGACAAGAGAAACGGGATGCGATCCTGGTGGCCGAGTTTCTGCCAAGAAGAGCCACGTCACTTTTTTCTCAAACACCCAGTTTCTGTACCAACCGCGCACAAACACAGAGACAACAAGAGCGGGAAGCAGACCGCCTGAAACGAGAAGAAGAGAGAAAGCAGGCCGAAGACAAGCGGAAAGAGGACGCCGCCGCGCGGGAGCAAGAGCGCGAGGAACGACGCCTGAAACGTGAGGAGGGCCGAAAAACAGCCAGCCAGCCCGCAGCGGCTGCGCAGCCCGCAGCGGCCGGCCTGCAAGCTACCGCGGACGAGCCAGCGGCCACAAGCGCAACCACACCCGCAGCAGGCGAAAGCACTCTTCAAGGGGTCGAGGGCGATGTTCGACCAGGCACAGCTTCTCAACCCGATGTTGCAGCCCCGGCGCCGACGATTCCAGAAGCCAAAACGCTGCCCGCAACCGAGCTTCCGCAAAGAGGACACGACGTCGTCAGGGCGGCGAAGCCCGCGAGCGAACGAAAGGGCGACAAAAGCTATGTCGCATTCAATCGCGACGACTATCGCGCCACAGCAACAAGCGGCGGTAACGAACCGTCGACGGAGGTGGTAAACTTAGCCCTGGGCATTGTAAAGCGAGTTAAAGCATTGGAAGCCACGTGCTCGCTGGCCATAAAGCGAAGTAACCTCAGCAGCAAAGCACTCGATGTCCAACGAGAGGATTTCACCAACATGCCCCTGGCGCTTGTTGCTTTGTCGGTGCTGCAAAGGTCCTCCAGGCTCGAGATTGTTTGTGCTCAAGAAAAAGACTACCGTGCTCTTCGCTCTCAGTTCAGAGAACTCGTGCGCGGCTTCCGGCGGCCTCGGCCATGACAACCCCCAGCTCCATTTGGCACCTCTCGCCATTTGATCTGCGGCTCACCGCCGAAGCGAGGAGCCTACCGGACCCAGTCTCCAGCTCAGCTAACGATAGCATGCCAACAGAAGTCTTCTCGGTTCGTACTCCAAGTGTGTGCCGCTGTCCCCGCAGATTCCGATGCGCGCACACGAAGACGCGGTGTCGAATGCCCCCTTTTGACGCTTACGCGAACAAATTGTTCTACTGGCCCGAATATCATGCTTTACCGAGCGTTTCGTCGCGACAGCAGTGAACGGACCTCGGGAGGAGGGTCACCACCGACATGACCTCAAGTAATCCTTGTCGAGTCACGAAAATCCAGAAGCGTGCTTCCTTTACTTTGTTTAGTCTTCTGGCGTTTTTGTGTAAAGAATAGATTTTGGTTGCTGAAGCAGCTTCATTGTGTGCTGCTATATAGCGCAGTAGGACGAAAGTCCCCGGAATTACTTTACAGTGCGAACACAGTTCCATGAAACGGATGTTTCTAAAACAGGTGTTACTTTGCTAGACGTGGCCTATTGCACTTGCACTTCAAACACCGGGGAAAACAAAATGTTTGAGCAATGCAAAAATCGCGTTCGCAAATCTTGTGCAGTAGAAGAATCGCTTGGTACGTTTCCTGCACCAGGTACTCGGCGGAGAAAAAGCAGAGCACAGCTCACGGTTGTTGACATACAACGTTGTATCATTCCACGTTCTTCTATTTTTGCCACTCATGTGTACCCGAAACGTAGCCTTTACCTCGGCGAAGGCGCAATTTCCATATGTGTCTTCTTTTAAGGAACAGACCTTTTCGTTGTGGAAGAACGACCGTTTAGGCGGCATTAACGAATCGTCATACGCCGGATAGAGGAAGGGACTAGGTGAATCCTCTCCTGAGTCCCTGGTATTTTGTCGGCTGCCGAAGCGTGGTGTTCTTCTGTTCGTTGCTCTTGGCCTTCGTTATCGTTCTTATTCTTGCTGCATCACCCTGCCCGTCTAGTGCCCACCCCCTCATCCCCACAACCAACCCTCGGCACTGGTCGCACAGATTCCGATCTTCGCTGATGTACGTTCGCCTTTGTATTCGCACTTTCGTTCTCTTCGCGTTTTTCTTAGCGTGGGAACCTCCGCGGTGCTGGCCTGCAACTCGCAGAGACAGAGCGTACGGGTTGTGGTGCTGTTGAACCGGTACAATGCCGGATCTGTTGGGCAACCATCACCAATCTGTCCGAACCAGAGAAAAAGTGAATGAGTTGGTGTAGGATCTGTAGGATCTCACTTTTTCTTGGGGCAGACAAGGCAGGTGTGCTAGTATTGAGATAAAAACTCATGAGTACCATGCAACCAACACAGTCCTCAAGGCGTTTGGGCGGCGGGTGCACGTTTCCATGCTCGTAGGCGGAAGCGTAGATCGGCTGCAAGGAAAATGGACGAGCAGGAACGATCGATACATTTACGCGGTCACCGACCTGAATGTGCTGTGTGAAACAACCGGCGGCAAAGGCGCCATAGACGCCGATGGCTCGCTGATGGGCAGCCGCATCACATTCGTGGATGAGAACATGATCGAGTGGAGCGACGGTGACACTTGGCACAGGGTCGGTTGCCTTCGTCAAACGCGCGTCCCCCCGTCAACTATAAAGTACTCGTCGGAGATCCATTCTTCTGCTTCGCAGTACCCCCTGAAGGACTGGCCTTTCGGTAGTTCGCCGGGGGGCCCGGGCCTGCGGTCAAGACGCGACCAACCTGACCTTCCGGCATCCGGTGTCACAGTGCGCAGAACACCGCGAAACAGCCCTCATCGATCACCTGGAAACACACCCTCAGAACCTCCCGTATCTGCGACGACGGTGAACGTGACGAAGCAGTACACGCAGTCCGCCGCACCCCCTGCAACACCTCCGACTGATTACCGATCACGCGCTTCAATGGTCAAGTCCGGAGATCTGGCTACAGCTTCGTCGACTCGGACTTGCTCGCCTGTGGCTCAGCTGCGAGGGGTCCGCACAGATTACTCAAATACGATGACATCGCACACCGCCCCGTCGCCGGCTGCTGAAGATCGAAAGCAGCAACTTCATCAGCTCGCCCACGAGCGTGCACTGGCCGTCGAGGCCATCAGGCAGCAAAACGACAATCTCGCTAGAATTGACCGATGTATTGCCACATTGATCAATGCCCATGTTGTGTAGCAGCAACGTCTCTCCTGAGTCACATGAACCTTGAGAGGAAAAACGAAGAACCTTTGTACCTCTGACGTATCTGTACACTGCAACCTGTTGTAGATGCCTTATCGCACTGTATTGTCTGATATCTCTGCAAATCCTTTGCTCTTTCATAGCCAACCCCCATCCGCAGTACCCTCAAAGTAGATCTGGCCCATCTGGTTCCCAGTATCTTGAAAGCCCAGTTAATCTCGGCTTAGAAGAATGGTTGGCGACCAGAGAGTTAGTCGCCTGCTTCCCATAGTATCTAATATTCGGTAAAGTTTGGTCGTTGGCGATAAGCATATATACCTGAACTGAGAATAGCTATGTCAAGCTGAGTTGTTACCGGTGCACAAGCACCTGCGGACTTGGTAGTCTCATCGCAAGGCAGCGGCGAATCAGATGCTGAGCAAAATTCAATCTCGCGCTCTATACCACCTGAACCTAACAACAGGAAGAAAAAAAGACACAAAATCTGGCGCTCACTCGCGAAAAGAAGAAGCTGGATTGCATGCGCCGGCAGGTTTGCTTTGCTTGCGCCGCCTGAGAAATGGGTAGCGCAGCAACAAAAGGCAACCACGGCCAACGGAAGATTCTGCAAAGATTTGACCCGTTTGACCCGTCTGTGGGGCTGCCATACGAAGATGGCAGCCTATCGTACGCCGGGCAACACGCCAGTCAGTACCAACCAGGACCAACAGCAAATGGCTCTGCCTCGTCTGACGACCTCCGTGCCTTCAAGTTGGCCTTCGCGGACAGTTCAGGCAATATTGAGGAGTTTCGCATGCTTCCAGCAGAGCTGAACATGACCCTCGACGGCATCAAGGAGAAGCTGGAAAGTCTTTTCAAATCTCGGTTACAGGGCAGCGGATTGCTTACCGGATTCAGAGACACCGACGGCGACTTCGTTACACTCAAAACAGAGGCAGAGTTTCGATTGTTTATCGAAAAGCAAGACGAGCAGACCCCGATGCGATTGGAAGTGCGGCGAGAGCAAACCGAACCGGTCCTGTCTTCTTCGCACTCGGCTGAAGCTCGGGATGCGAAGCGGGGACGGCGGAGGGGAGCAACTTTTGCAGCGGGAGTTCGGAGAGGCTCGCAGCTGCAAGGCAAGAAGAAGGCTCGCGCGAAGGAAAGTAAGAGCTTGACGTATCGAGGAACCAGCGACAGAAACGTCGACGAAAGCATCAGCGCCGGTCGCGCGATGAGCGCCACGTGTCCGGCCTTGAACGAGGACGATGAAACCAGCAGCGGCGAAAGCAGCTCGCACTCGACCTCTTCCAGCGGATCGATCGACCCGGACTCAGCGAACGAATTCGCAAAGCAAAAAGAAACCGTTCGGCACTTGAAACTAAACGATGACTCGTACAGCGTGGATCGAGGCGCCGCAGGGAAAAACGAGCGCCGGACTTCGCACGGGAAAGCCGCGAAACCGTTGAAAGAGAACGGCTTCGGTGCACATTCGCCGATTGCCGTCTCTTTGGACGAAACGACATTCACCGACGAGACGTGCCTGGCCGAAGTCCCCAGCACGAAAAAGTGTCACAAAGCTGCTAAGCTGCACAAGCACCTGAGAGAGTCGAAAGCAATACGATGGAAGCGCGGAAAGCTGCTGGGTCGGGGCGCCTTCGGCCAGGTGCACCTTGCGATGAACATCATGACAGGTCGGCTCATGGCGGTCAAACGCATATCTATTGAAGAGTCTCACTGTGAGGAGCAAATATGCTCACTCGACAGAGAGATCTCGTTGCTCCGTGGTGTGAGCCACCCAAGAGTTGTGCGATACCTTGGTTTATCGATGGAGCGCGATGAGAACGGCGCACACGTCGACATCTTTTTAGAATATGTTTCGGGCGGCTCAATAAGCCAAGCTCTTAGTCAGTTTGGTGTATTCACAGAGGCGGTTGTGCGGAGATTCACCTACGAAATTCAAGAGGGTCTCGCCTTCCTGCACAGCCGCAATATTGTGCACCGGGATGTGAAAGGTGCGAATATCTTGTTGACAGATCAAGGCGAGGTGAAGTTATCGGACTTCGGCGCGTCAAAGTGTTTAAACGAGCTCTCGTGCGTCACAAGTCATGTCAAGGGAACTGTACGCTGGATGGCCCCCGAAATTATCAGGGGAAAGGTTACTACGAAAGCAGACATTTGGTCACTTGGATGCACGGTCATCGAAATGACTACGGGGTGTACGCCTTGGTGCGACTTTACGAACAACATGGCTGCTTTCGTCGCAATCGGTTTCACACAAAAGCCGCCAGAGGTACCCGATTTCCTGTCCGATGAATGCAAGAGCTATTTGCTTGAATGTTTTGCTATTGATCCGGATGCCCGACCGTCAGCCACAGACCTCTTCTCGCACCCCTTTCACGCAACGCACGATGACAACGAATCCGTGCCCGCTTCGCTGCTTCCTCTGGACTATCAAGACAGTTTTGTGTTCTCCGACCTCGCTCAGACCGATTACGATTCGAACGCATCGCCGAAGCATATCGCTTCTCCCAGCAAACGAGACAAGAGCAGGGCACGCCTATCGAAGGGTGATACTACAGACAACAACATATTAAGCAGCCGCCGGACAAGCGAAACTAAAGCGCTTTGAGCAACTCAACCACCATTTGCCTTAAATACGGGTGAGCGCCTGTCGAACATCTTCCTTGCATGCTTCATCACCATTTTTGGGCATGCCGGAGCCAAACCGTCCAAAGGATACCCTGTTCCCTTTCGCCTGGCTTTCAAAAGTGGACAGCTTCGACAACGCGTCGAAGTCCGTCACTATTTTTACCGCCTTCGATTGGGGTTGGATTACAAGCAAAAAGGAAAAAAACAGGCGTAAAGAGTGCACTCTCCACCCATGTAGCCCTTTCTGTACGCTCAGCACTTAAAACATCGTGGGGTGTAGGTTTGCCTTCGCTCGAAGCTCTTCTCGGGAATTCCTCGGGATTTTGCTGATCCACCTCCACTTCCGTTTCTGACAATGTTGCGTTCTTTTTTGCAGCAGCCGGCGGACCCAGTTCACGAGCGCTGCCGCGCTTTTGTTGGGGAGCATGCAGGTTGTTCCGTTATCAGCATCCTTTAGTTACACAACCGAAAACTCCGCTGCTGCTTTCGAATTAGTCTTCGAACCTTCCCCTTCTCCGCTTTCCTTGACGTTTTTATTGCCCTCCACCGATGAGGTCTGGATTGACATCGACCAGTTAAGGCGGTCGAATGCAAGCAACGTCGAATTCTTCTGCAAAAAAAGGTTCTTCTCCCATACACGCTCAGGTCAATGAATTTCTTAGGAGCCCGCGGAATCCCCTCGTCCCCCTGCAGCAGTACCCGCCACGCAAATTGACTTCAGTCATCTTGTTCCAAACTTAGATAGAAGGGTAGTAAGTCGTGTGCGAGAAGTAGATTTACCCTTCTTCAGGTCCTGTGCCCTGAGGCGTCTCTGAGGCGTTATGTATGGCACCAAGGATTGGTACTGCAGACTGTGTGAGCGGAACACCTGACCCGATTTCGGCTCGAGCCCAGAATTCAAGCTCCAGCCCTGCTCTCTTATGTCATTATACATTACTCGACGCTATACACGCAGGTGTCGTCCAAAGGAAAATGGACTCCGACACCGAAACTATCGGGTCGATGACACGCAGAAGCCTGCAGCTTACGATACCTGTCTCACCCAGAACACCTTCTCCGCGAGCTCGAGACTCTTCGAAGGCTTCTCACTCCGACTACGACTCGCGAGAGGCGCGAGAGAGAGAGCGCGAAGTGTTCCGCCTACAAGGCGAACTTGACAAGCTAGCCGGCGACTTGACGACTGCCAAAGATGGGCTGCGCGCTGTCAGCTCCGAGCGAGACAACTTGGAGCACTCATGTGCTCGCATCACGAAAGAAAACGCGGCGCTGCAATCCCGTCTCGACGCAGCGACGACAACGAAGTCGCAGGCTTCCGCGGAGTGTGACAAACATAAGCGAGCTCTGATGCTCCTCGAGTCCAAGTTTAACGACCTCGCTCACGCAAAGATTGCGGCCGACGACAAGGCGGAACGACTGCGACGATCGCAAACAGGGTGTCAAAGCGAGCTTGAGCGCGCCCAACACACGCTTTCCGTCATGCAAGAAAAACTGGAAGCGGTGCAAAGGGAAAAAGCTGACCTTGCCTCTGAACTGCAGCAGCTCGAACGCGGCTCCGTCAGTGATCGAGAACGGTGCGATCGCTTGCAAAAGCAGAACCTGCAGCTGGAAGCCGATCTGCGGTCGAAAGACCTGGAACGAGCCCGCCTTCAAGACCGCGCCGCAACAGCAGCGCGAGAGCTAGAAACTGCCGAAGAACACCGGGAGCGCCTGAAGCAGGAACAAACGAGGATTGAGAGCGGGAAGGAGCTGCTTGTGAAGGCGAAGGAAGACTTGGCTACGTCGGTCGAAACCGTCACGCGCGAGAAAAATACGTTGTGGAGCGAGCTGGAGAAGACGAGGGACGAAAAGAACGCCCTCCACCGTGACGCCAACGATGCCAAGCGCGAACGGGATCGGAAAGGAGAAGAATTAGAACGAAATCTGCGGCAGAAGGTGTCTTTGGAAGAACGCGTTGAAGTCATGCGGGAGCAATTGAACACCTCTCTCCGGGACTACGACGAGTTGCTCCGATCCCGGGCTGTCATGCAAGACGAGCTGGACCGCCTCCGCCGAGAACAACCTGTGCAAATCGAAGCATCTGAGCGCGCTTGCGCCGCTGCAATGGATGATGTCCAGCACTTGCAGTCCGAGTTCCGTACCCTCGGTGAAAGTAGCGACAGGCTCAAGCGCGAGTACGAGCACCTGCAGGACAAGTTGACCGCCGAAGTATTAGCCCACGACGCAGAAAAGCGCGAGAAGGCGTCGCTGAAGCAAAAGTTGTTCGCTGCCGAGGCGGGGCTTCAGACCTTGCAGCAAGAATTGAACAATGTAGCAACAGCACATCACAACCTGGCTTCTTCTTCCGACGGAAAAATGAAGACGTCAAGCGCGCGCATTGCCGATTTGGAAAGGCGTCTTTCCTTATCGGAGGCGGCTATGGTGGAAACATCGGCAGAGCTCAGTTTTGCCCGCGAATCCAACGAAAAGCTAGAAACGGAAATGGTGATGCTGCGAAGGTCGAAGGAGGCTGACCTGCAAATGGCCGCCGATACGGCACAACGCCTGGAAGACGCCAACGCGGAGTTGAAGATTGATCTCGAAAAAGCGTGCGGCGCCGCAGGTTCTGATAGGGGTGCCATTGAGAGTCTGCGTAACGACGTGTCGCGTCACATGGAGCTAAATGCGGAGCTTCGAGGCGAATACGACAGGCTGAACAGCAGGCTACAGCTGACGAATGCCGAGATGTCCGAACTCAAGAGGAAAGGCGTTGTCGGTGATGCTGAACGAGCACGTTTGGAAGACGAGTGCGGGGCTCTCCGTGCCAAGGTGGAGTTGGAAAAGGAGGAAGTTGATTTGTTGGTGCAGAAGCTAAGGCAACTTGAGGCTGAGAAGTCAAGCATTGAGTCTGAAGCGAGGAGTGTCCTACGAGATGCTGAAGCTGCTGTTGCAAGTTCGCAAACGGCGGATCGCCGCCTCGCAACCGCACGCACAGAGGCCGATCATTTGTTGCATGAGCTGCGATCAGCTCGTCGCGAACGCGACGATACCCGAGCGCAGCTCGATGAACTAGAAAGGACTTCTGCAACCGCAATACGTGAGAGACGCATTTTGCAGAACAGCTTCGACGAAGTTTGCATTTCTTTTGCTTTTTTGGGCTTTTGTCTTATAGCCACCTGCTAACTTTTTATTTAGCTTATAGCCACCTAAAGTGCTACTTTTTAATTAGCTTGTAGCCCTTTCAAACCTTTTTATTTAGCTTATATGGCGCATTTGAAGGCCTGATTTTGACAGTAACTGGTAGGTAGCTGACAGTAACTGGCAGATAACTTTTTTTCAGCCTCGAAATAATTATTTTGTGCAGCTTTTTGCACTTAGCAGAAAAAAAGGGCTCAAAAACTTAGACGCATGCAAGGCCCTTCGCGACAGGTTCCAAGATGTGACGGTAGAAAAAACAAGCTGGGAACCACTGTCACTCGTTCCGAGTCTTGATCACTTCTCATCCTACGTACTCTTGCAGCAACTCGTCAATTCTCGTTGACATCTTCGTTGAAGAACACCAGGGGGTCTAACGGTCTCTCGTCTTGGTCGACTTCTGTATCAAGGGTATCCGGGGGGAATTCGACGGTGTCTTGGGTTTGCACATCTGGGAGTCCTTCATTGTTTTGTTCGTCGTACTCGCGAAGAAGGCGCAAGTAGTAGTCCCGAAACTTTTATGTGATTCTCCATGTCGCGCTCAAGCAAGCTTGCCTGCAGGAAGTCGATATCCTTCTCGTCCTCGCTCTCGAGCCACTCCAAGAGGCCTTCCTTTTTTCGCTTGCTTATTGTTGATTTTGCTCCTCTAGCTTGGCACTGCTGAAGTAGTACTGGTTTCTGTCAGTCTGTCCCGTAGTCAAAGCGGAATGGAATGGACGCGATTCCATCGCTCCTTTTCCTTTTCCGAGCTTCAACGTTATGCTGCCATCTGCTTGGTGCTGTCCCACAGCCGCTTTCCTTCGCCTAGCCGCTTCTTTCGCTCGGTTACCGATTCCAAACGAAAGAGAGCAAGAAGCTCTTTGAGACGATCCTGGGGAAGGATGATTGCAGCAAACCTTAGCCCTTGCCATCTCGTCACGAACTCTTGTGTGGTTTGCATCTCGCAAGATTCGCTTCATTTTTCCACATGTCCCTTCCGGCACAGAAGGACCAAGCGCCACGAGCCTCTTCACATGATCGAGATCGTCGGAGGGACAGTACTTTGTTGTCGTAGTACAGCCCGCTTGCGATGCGGTGGATGGTGCTGCAGAGGAATTCCGCTTCGGATGCGCTGGGGATACTGGGTATGAGAACCTTTGACCTCTTCAGTCCGGTGGTCCCGTAGTACCGATCAACCCCGGCCTCAAGCAAAGCCTTCGGAAGTTTAGTCTTCAACTGTTCCGCCGCCCTCGATAGCCGACAATTGGGACGAACGTCATCTCCCGTGGCTGAAGCGCTACAACGATAAGACGACATGGGCGGGGCCGGACTGTACTTCGTGTTCGAGCCGTCTATCACCGACAGTCTGCGCAACGTCGCTGGTATGAAGCTCACCGCCGCCGGGGATCGGCGCACGACAACCCGGTCGTACCCGGTCGGGAAATACGTACACAGTTACCGCGCGGAGCAGGTAGCACTGTACTCGGCCCTGGTGTTCTACAATCAGCATCTCGCGCCGACGACTCGCCCGCTCCACATCCTCATCCTGAGCGACTCCCAATCGTTTCTCAAAACGTTGAGTGCCGGCCCGCATGCCCAAGTCGAGCCTCTCGCCATAGAGTGCTGGAAGATCCTGTCGGATCTGGAAGCAAGGGGTTATCTAGCCACCTTGCAGTTCGTCTACGGGCACTGCGGGCTTGAAGGCAACGACGTGGCGGACAACCTCGCAAAAACTGCGGCCCTCGCACACCGTCAGGCTGCGGAAGACTCTTCCGCGATTCACCCTGACCCCTACCCGCTGACCGTCGCTGATGCAATCTGCCGCTATCGACGGTACCTACGACTGGATAGCAGCGAATTAGGTGCCAAGGGTGCGTTCGAGCGTGCAGACGAGCACGGGAACATCTCGCCGTTCGCCCGTATTGTTCACGGGCGGCCGATACCTCGACGCCGTCACCTCACGGCGCGGGCGGAGCGAGAGATTCGCCAGCTGAGGACCGGGCACCACCGCCTGATCATGACGCTTTATTCTGCGTCGTACGTATCCCTCGGTTCGGATGAGCGGCGGTGGCACTTCCTTCCGTGCCCGATCTGCGGGGCTCGCTCGCCCAGCCCCCTGCTGCACTTATTCGTGCACTGCCGAGCCTTCGTTACAGCTCCCCTCAGGACCACGCTGCGGCTTGAGGTAACAAGGCGGATAAAGAAGGACCCGCAAACCCGTTGTCTGAACTGGCCACAGTGATTTTTGCATACGTGTATAAATACACGAACAAGGGGTACACCACTGTCTGGAAAGCCAGCCCCAGGAAGTGCACCTTCTCAATGTTGGCGGCTTCGCGGAGATATTCGAGCACATTCTGCTTCCTGATGCTGCTCGAAATCAACAAGGGATTAGCCTTGAGATACTCCACCAGATGGGTGACGAATGGGTGAGTGGCAAGATGGAAAAATAAGCATGGGGCTGGCTCACTCCCTATCCTTGCTTCCTGCCGTTCGAGGGTGTGTCGAACATACCACTTCGTTTTCTGAATCAGAAACAGCGGCAAGGCCAAGCACAAAGGCGGAGGGGAGGAAAATAAAGCCAGATCACGTTCTGGAAAAGTCTTGTTGCTGGTGAACAAATTCGTCTCTACGGCTTTCCCAAGGGACTGGATGTTGCAAGGCATAACAGGTTGCGGGGTCGGCCATGCACGGTATGTCGGTTACAATCGTCTGACGGGATGTTCGGTGAAGCATTAGGTCAATGGAGGCTTTCCTTACGCCACAAGTGGGCAATTTATCGTTGTACGCTATCGTTCTACGCATGTATGCCGGGAAGAAGGAGCCCGAGTTCGCCCCCTTCCTGCGGGAATATGGTGACTTTATTGCGCAACACCCGTGCCAACTGGGCCCGATCACGGCCGACCGCCTACGGTCGGTAGCGAGGAAGAAAGGTGTGCAATCGTCATGCGGCGTGGACGGCTGGCGCATGCGAGAAGTTGCGGCCCTGCCGGACACAATCCTAGAAGGGTTTGCTGCAGTACTGAACGAAGTCGAGGAGACGGGCCTATGGCCCGACGGGGTTCTTGACGCGCTAGTCACCCTGATTCCCAAGGGAGAGGGAGATGACCCCCTGAAGCTGCGGCCCATCACCGTCTCCAGCGTCGTTTATCGTCTTTGGGCTAGTGTGCGTCTGCAGGAGGTTCTTGTCTGGCAAGAGCAGTGGATACACGAGTCCCAACATGGCTTCCGGAAAGGCCACTCCTGCGACGACGTCATCATGGACATCGCGCTGTCAATAGAGGAATCCCTTATCAACGGAACGCCGCTACATGGGATCGCGCTCGACTTTGCGAAATGTTTTGACCGCGTTCCGCAAGGTTTGGTACTCGACCTAGTTGAGGCTCTGGGGCTGCATGAGCGTGTGCTGGCGCCTCTGCGCCACGTCTATAAGTACCTCAGACGTCGTTTCAGGTACCCTCTGGGAGTGGGCGATGAATTCAAGGTCACGAACGGCATCCTCCAAGGCTGCCCTATCTCCGTGGTCCTGATCAACGCCCTTCTGTCCGTGCTCTCGAAAGCCCTGGTCAGCCGGGCACGAGTGAGTCCGAAGTCCTTTGCTGATGACTTGTACCTTCTCTCGCGACTCGCGAAGCTGCTCCAGGAAGGAATAGATGTCACCGCGATATTTGGGAATCTGACCGGCCTCGCTCTCAACGAAGGCAAGTGTGCCGCCTTCTCGACGTCGAAAAAAGGCCCCCGTCTCGAGGTTGGAGGCAAGGCGATGAAATCGGTGAAGACCGTTAAGGTTCTGGGCGTTCCCCTGGGCACAGAAGGGCCTGTGGACAACGGTAGGTCTGACGCGACCGTGGAAGCCGCAGCCAGGCTAGAAGCGTCGCCACTGAAGCCGCGCACCAAGTTCCGCGTCATGCAGACGATCGCGGCATCCGCCCACTACGGCGCGGCCTACTGCGCCAACTCGGCCGGGGGCTTCGCGAACAACTCCGTTCTTCGCACGGCTCTCTCCGCCTGCTTGATTCCTCGCTCAAATCGGGCGAAGAGCCCCCTCGCGACACTTACCCTCGTTGCGAAGGCGCACTTGTGCGATCCGGCATGCGCCTCCGGGTACAGCTCACTCCGCACCGCCGCGAGGCAATACCAGAAGGAGAGATTTCGGCTGCGAATGGATGCCCTCCTTGTATCCGGGGCTGACGCCTCCTTAAAGGGCCCCGTCGGGCTGATATCCAATCTCCTTCGGGAGATACGTTTCCTGCCGGCGAAGCGGCACAGTTTCGAGCTGCTATCGTTCGAAGGTGCGACCGTGCCCTTCTCCGGGAAGGAGGCACTGCACTTCGTCCGTGAGGGCCTGCGTCTTCGAGCGTGGCGCTACCTGACGACACAAAGGCAAGGCTATTCGGGTATCGAGAGGGGGGTGGATGTGCGCCTGTTGAACAGACTGTGGCAGAACCGCGCGACGGGGGACAGGCTCAGCTTTGCAATCCGCAAATGCATCGCAGGAGCGGTGTACTCTCGCGAGTGGTGCAACAGAAGATGGGGAACGGGTGACGGCGTATGCGAGTTCTGCGACGGTGGGACTCCGGGGACCCTGCTACACTATTTCTGGGAATGCCCGGGACCAGGGGGCAGGTGGGTCAATCTACACTGCCGACTCGACGTCGCAGGAGTGGCGGCACAGAATATGCCCCTATGCCTGAGCACACGGGGGATTCCCCCCATCGGAACCCCGCCGGTACTCGTGGAGAGGGTCCAGAAGCTGATCGGGACCATCTCCATCGAGATGGCGCAAGCGCAGCACAATATCGCGACGACGCGCCCCTGGGAGCTTGCCTCCGCCGCGGCAGGGAGATATGACGTTGAGCTGGCAAGGGACAGCCGTGAGCTCCTCACGAAGCAGATTGGGACGCGCTTCGCGGCGTCGCTAGTCTACTGGCTAAGGAATCTACGTTGGGTCAACACCCCCCCTCTCCCCACGACCGGCGTGGAACTCGCTTTGGATTTTGAGGCCTACACGCGATCCAAGCTGCCTGGGGAAACGTTTGCCGAAAAAGGGTTGCAGATAGGATATCTAGCACGAGCCATCAACGACCTAAGCTTTGCTGACACGGGGGCCTCAGCCTTCCCCGGGAAGTGGAGACAGGGTGTATGCTCTTTACGCTGCCTGGGTGCGCCGGCAATGCCGGGATTCTCACACCGTCCACGTTTTGCAGCTGGACGGAGGACAGAGCTGATGTTAAACGGCATAGAAGCAGTATGCTCCAAAGACAGGTGGAACGACGCCAAACCCGTGTACCCTCAGGACGTAGCTTTCGCTAATTGGAAGCTGAAGTTTCCCATCAAGGTGTTTGCCGCCGCCGTAGGCCGCGCAGTCGCGAGGAAGAAGAGGGCCCGCAGCGCTACAAGGCGGCGATCCCCCGCGAGACGAGCTCACCCGCCGGCCAGAGCGCCCGCTGCAGCACCAACTCCGGTGCTACCACTCACTGTAGCAGAGCCGCGACCTGCGGCGCGCCTCCGGAGCGACTTACGCCCGCCGTAGCAGTGCGAAGAGAAGTGAGGAGACCGGAAACTCCCCGGAGAGATGGTCCCTGCACTCTAACTCGTCTCTCTCTCGTTGTTTTCCGAGTAAGCACCGCAAAGTCTCATCTCACCAGCAGGCGGATCGTTTTGGTGCTGCTTACTGCGCGTTTTGCACTGCCCTTTGAGGTTTGTTTAACGTCAGGTTTTAGATATTTGGTGTGAGGTTCTTATCTCCTCTCGTTACATGGCACACAACTTGTATGCATCCCTCGAGAAACCCCTGTAGGTAGGCCCTGGTGGTGAAAACCCCCAACTTTCTAGTACACACCAGTACAAACTGGGAAAAAAATATATTGAAAACCGGCCTGATTTTGACAGTAACTGGTAGGTAACTGGCAGTACCTGCTAGGTAACTTTGCTCGATATCAAACGTGCCATTATAGCCACAAAAAACTTTTTAGAGAAAAAGTCCTTAGGGTAGTCGGTTTTTTTTTTTTGGCCCATGTCCGTCGGCCCACAGAAATTTACGCGCGCGCGCGCAAAAAAAAAACTTTTCAGAAAAAAAAAACTTTTGCCACAAGACTTTCTGCTACTGGATGTCACACCGTATGTACCGGCTACACACCGCTTCATACCGTATGTACCGGCTACACACCGCTTCATACCGTATGTACCGGCTACACACCGCTTCATACCGTATGTACCGGCTACACACCGCTTCATACCGTATGTACCGGCTACACACCGCTTCATACCGTATGTACCGGCTACACACCGCTTCACACCGTATGCCGGCTACACACCGCTTCATACCGTATGTACCGGCTACACACCGCTTCACACCGTATGCCGGCTACACACCGCTTCACACCGTATGCCGGCTACACACCGCTTCATACCGTATGTACCGGCTACACACCGCTTCACACCGTATGCCGGCTACACACCGCTTCACACCGTATGCCGGCTACACACCGCTTCATACCGTATGTACCGGCTACACACCGCTTCACACCGTATGCCGGCTACACACCGCTTCACACCGTATGTACCGGCTCTACTACCGCTTCACACCGTATGAACCGGCTCTACCTACCGCTTCACACCGTATGTACCGGCTCTACCTACCGCTTCACACCGTATGTACCGGCTCTACCTACCGCTTCACACCGTATGAACCGGCTCTACCTACCGCTTCACACCGTATGTACCGGCTCTACCTACCGCTTCACACCGTATGAACCGGCTCTACCTACCGCTTCACACCGTATGTACCGGCTCTACCTACCGCTTCACACCGTATGAACCGGCTCTACCTACCGCTTCACACCGTATGTACCGGCTCTACCTACCGCTTCACACCGTATGTACCGGCTCTACCTACCGCTTCACACCGTATGTACCGGCTCTACCTACCGCTTCACACCGTATGTACCGGCTCTACCTACCGCTTCACACCGTATGTACCGGCTCTACCTACCGCTTCACACCGTATGTACCGGCTATACTACTGGCCGGTCCGCTGTTGGCACTTTTGTGCCCGTTGTTGGTGGAATTCCTGGACGATGAGCTCAAAGATGAATGTGGTGAGCTTGATGTGTCCGAGGGGTTGCGGTGGCAGTCTAGAGTTCAACAGTTCCATAGTCGAAGGCTGCAGAGGATAGACGATGCCACAGGAGAAAAAACACTCGGGTTTAAACTCGAGATCGCGGTTCGCCGGGTACGCCGCGAACGATAAAGCAGTGAACCAGAGGACTGTCGATTGTGCGGGTGTCCGTCAATCTTGTATCTCTCTTCTGACATGCCCCATTGCGATGTCACGGTCCGAGTGCCGTTTTCTTCGCAAATATACCTCGGCACAAGCATTGCCGCCGGTCACTATGTCGCAAGCACCGCGAACGCATCGCTTGCCCTGCGTCCTTTTAATGCCTCCTCAGTCGAGTCTCAGATACGTCCCTACTAGTAGCTGCTCCAGGCGTCGGAAGGCATAGACGCGTGCACTGCCCGCGGACTGGTTCTGTGTGATAATCGCACCACAGCGGCAAAAAAACCCCCCGACATGCCTTGCCGGTAAAACCGCGCACGGTTTCGAGGCTGAGGCTGTGCTTGTATCCCGCGTGCTTCGACTGCGTCCAGCAGGAGCTGGCTAAAGCTACGCAAATCTTGCTGTTTAGATTGGCACCAACGTCAAAGTATCACGATATTGCTTGCCCAGCGCACCAACCCAGCACCGGGCATAGTCGGCTTCAAAGTCAATACACACTGAGGTAAACAACGTCTACGCGATTTGCATCGCCGTGAAGTATCGGTGTGATGAACAGGTTTTCGACTTTTCCCGAGCCGGACACGCTCGTGACTACGCCTGCAGTCGCTCTCACGACCGGTTCCAATGCACAGATCCCAAAAGTTTTTTTTTTTGCAAAAGTTTTTTTTTTCCGGGGGGTTCCAAAAATTTACGCGCGCGCGGACATGGGCCAAAAAAAAAAACCGCCTACCCTTAGAGGACTAACACAATTCGTTTATTTCCTTAGAGGTACCAAAATTTGGCTTGAAATTGTTACCAGACTTTTTGGCTGGAAATGCACTTTGTGTTTTTTTTTTTTGGTCAAAATTCACATTTTCCAGATTTTGGCCATGTTTGCCGATTTTTCCAGATTTTGGCCATTTTGGGCCATTTTTGCCGATTTTCCAGATTTTGGCCATTTTGGGCCATTTTTGCCGATTTTTCCAGTTTTTGGCCATTTTGGGCCGTTTTGCCGATTTTTCCAGAGTTTGGCCATTTTGGGCCGTTTTTGCCGATTTTCCAGATTTTGGCCATTTTGGGCCGTTTTTGCCGATTTTTCCAGATTTTGGCCCAGATTGGCCAAAATTTGGAAAAATTGAAAATTTTGAAAATTTTGCTAAAAAGTTGCTATGGGTGATCCACCTGTTTTTTAGCACGGGAAATCACAACTTTTCGTCGTCTTGTTGCGTTAGTGGGGAGTCATTTGCAAGCAAATGAGTACCACACTATGCCAGCTTTTCGCTACGTGACTCCAGAAGGGTCACTTTTTCCGCGCTTTCGGCGCGGCGCAACTCTAGTCGGTTGCAACTGTTCTTGGAAATTTCATAATCCGAAAAGGAATCGGAATCTTCGCTTTCTCGTTTGCGCCGATAGGCACACTGCGATGCGGAGGACGCGAGTAGCCGGGGAGAGGGCTCGATCGTTGCGCGACCCGTGGAGGGCGCAGTGGGCGCGAGTCAAGTCCGAGTTCATCGGAGTGCGAAAAACTTACAGAATCATGGCCAGAGTCAGGGCCTGCCATCGAAGAGGGCCGGGCGGGGCCGGGTGGGCGCGGTGTGTTCGGGCCGGCGAGGCCAGTGCCGCCGTCGCCGAGGTCGGCGCGTCGTCGTCGTCGTGCGCGCAGCGCGGCTGCGGGAGAGGCCGTGGGGGTGCATGGCGCGGGTCGCTTCCTGCCTGCTGGCGGGGGGGCGCGCTTCAGGGGCGACTTCGTCGTCCGCCTCCTCCGGCCACGGCTGGTAGGTGTTCCAGGTGGGGACGGCGCGCGCCGCTTCCGGCCTGTGTGGCCGTCGCTCTCGCCTAGGCCGCGACCGCCACCGCCGCCGCCGCGATCCCCGCCGCGACCGCTGCCGCGACCGCTGCCGCGACCGCTGCCGCGACCGCTGCCGCGACCGCTGCCGCGACCGCTGCCGCGACCGCTGCCGCGACCGCTGCCGCGACCGCTGCCGCGACCGCCGCCGCTTGCGCGGCCGCGACCAGTGCCGCGGCCGCCGCCATCGTCTCCGCCACTGTCGTCTCCTCCGCCCCGGCCGCCGCGGCCACGGCCACGGCCGCGGCAGCGGCCGCCACGACCACCGCCACCCCCGTCGCCACTGCTGCTGTCGCGGCCAGCACCACCCCTGTGATGCCCCCGTCCGCAGCACGCGTCAGCGTTCGGGCAGGTCCCGCATCGCGTCAGCCGATGCGCCCGGCAGCACTGAATGCGCAGGCCGTCGTCCGGTTGGTGGTGCACCTGGCAGCACTGGTCCACTACAAGGCTGTAGTTTCTCCGCATGCCAGCGCACACCGCGCACTTCTGCTTCGCGCAGGCATCGCAGACCGACTGCGTGCGGAGCAGAGGGTCCGCCTGCGCAGCCGGTACAAGCACGGGAAGGCGCGGGCGTTGCGGCAGAGGGGTGGGCTCGTCCCAGCGCAGCGAACGCTGTGCCCGCCGCGCCGCGTCGTACTGCGGGAACACGTCCCCGCCCCAGTTCTTCCCGTCCCCGGCAGCTGCCCGCGGAAAGCTCGTCTCCAGCACCCCGTGCGTCTCCTCGCCCCCGGCGAAGCGTGGGCGAGGTGTCAATCCCCCCCACAGCATCGGCGCCCCCAGGGTCCTCATCGAGCCCACCCGGACCTTCCGCTCGGCAGGCAACGGCGACGGCAGCTGCAGGTCCTGGCACAGGCGGCACAATGTCGACAGCATCGTCCAGAGGGTCTTCCCCCTCTGGTTGGCGGCGAGCCTTCGTATTCCCGGGGGGGCAGGGACGTCGACCCCGGTGTGGACCTCGAAGTCCACTGCCAGCTCGACGCACGACACCTCGCCTGCGTTCGTCCACCTCAGTGCCGACAGCCAGCCCTTGAGCGCCCGCATCGCACGGCCGCCGTACGGCCATCTCGGCGGCTCATCCAACTTTTCATAATTAGGTTTGACACATTGTTCTGCAGAGCTCTGCAAAGGTCTGCAAAGTTGTGAAAAGTTGTGGTGTGGTACTCATTTGCATGCAAATGACTCCCCACTAACGCAACAAGACGACGAAAAGTTGAGCGACGGCCTCACAGGCCGGAAGCGGCGCGCGCCGTCCCCACCGGGGACACCTACCAGCCGTGGCCGGAGAAGGCGGACGACGAAATCGCCCCCGAAGCGCGCCCCCCCGCCAGCAGGCAGGAAGCGACCCGCGCCTTGCACCCCCACGACCTCTCCCGCAGCCGGGCTGCGCGCACGACGACGACGACGCGCCGATCTCGGCGACGACGGCACTGGCCTCGCCGGCCCGAACACTCCGCGCCCACCCGGCCCCGCCCGGCCCTCTTCGATGGCAGGCCCTGACTCGGGCCCTTTTACTGATTCTGGTTCCGACCCTCCACGGGTCACACAACGAACGCGCCCTCCCGCCGGCTCTTCCCGGCTACTCACGTCCTCCGCATCGCGGCGTGCCTATCGGCGCAAACGAGAAAGCGAAGACTCCGATTCCTTTTCGGATTATGAGATCGTGAGCAACTGCCAACAACAGTTGCAACCGACTAGAGTTGCGCCGCGCCGAAAGCGCGGAAAAAGTGACCCTTCTGGAGTCACGTAGCGAAAAGCTGGCATAGTGTGGTACTCATTTGCTTGCAAATGACTCCCCACTAACGCAACAAGACGACGAAAAGTTGTGAAAAGTTGTGAATTGATTTTGTTTTCCTGGAGTTTTTTTCGTGCCCCTATCCCCCTACACGACCCTAGCCCCACAGCCACTGTCCACGGCGGTCCCCAGGGGCGGGTCAAGGAAAAAAAAATTTTTTTTTTGGGCCGCAATACGCACTTTTTTTAGGGTTTTTTTTGGGCCGCAGTTTTCCCGGGGATTTTGACCTTTTCACCTTCGAGAATTCTTCCGCCCAGCCTCCAGTGGTACCCATGAAAAGGATGATGAGTCCCGAGTGAGCAGCCTTTCGCTTGATTCCGGAAGGGTTACTCGGCGCTGTTGACGTGGTGCAACTCGTGACGGTCGCAATGCCACATTCTCCCTCGCTCGTCGATGACACTTCGTCGACGATTTACCCACCGTCGATCCTCCTGTGAATCATTTTTCCTGGGATTCACTTTCTTCGCCGAGGCACCGACTGACACGCCTTTTGTTTCTAGACCATTGTCAGCATGGACCCTGTGTTTCTGGGCTCGTCATCGATCGAATCAAGTCGTAACAAGTACGTGCGCTCGGCTAAGGCCGGCGCGTGGCGAGACTGGAGGCAGCAGTTAAAGTTCGGGGAACAGTAAAGTTCGGGCGAAGCTAAGTTCGGGCAATGCTGGTGAAGCTAAGTTCGAGTGATGCTAAGTTCGGGCTTGCTAAGCGCTCAGGCTGCGCTGGTACTAAAAAACAGTTCGGGCACGAACCGCCGACCCTCCGAGTGCGGGAAAAGTTTGGCGCTGGTACCCGGGTGGGCGCCCCCCCCGCCGCCCCCCGGCGAAGCAAAAGTTCGGGCGCAGCTAAGTTCTGGTGAAGCTCAGTTCGGACGATAATAAGTTCGAGTGATGCTAAGTTCGGGCGGAGCTAAGTTCTGGCGAAGCAAAATTCGGGCGCAGCTGAGTTCGGGCGAAGCAACGCTCGGGCGAAGCTAAGTTCTGGCGAAGAAAAGTTCGGGCGCTGCAAAGTTCGGGCGCAGCTGAGTTCGGACGAAGCAAAGTTCGCGCGAAGCTGAGTTCTGGTGAAGCAAAGTTCGGTTCTCGTAGCAAGTTTGGCCTGTGATGGCAAGCTCGGCCGCCCGACTCCGTTTCCCGGGGTGACCCAGATACCGCGAGATACTGAGAAACTCCGCCAAAAACGCAATTTTCGGGCACATTTGACCCCGAAACGCAACAAACCTCGAAAACAATCTTCGACCGGAAAAATGTCAAGGGCGGGATTCGAACTCGGGCCTACCGGCCTGAAGGCCGACGCCCGTTCACTCTGCCACCCGTTTGCATTTTGGCAGGGGAAAAAAAAGCTTGCGCCGCACAATTTTCTAGTCCAAAAACAATACACTTTTTCACAGTCAAAAGCCGGGTTGGCACGAATAGAGGCTATTCACATTGCATGTTCATAGGACCTCCAGTCTCGAATGACCAAAAATTTGCAAAATGTGGCTCGAAGCTAATAAAAAAGTTTTTTGTGGCTCCAAGCCAAATAAAAAGATTTTTGTGGCTACCTAGCCCCCCCCGTGCATAAGATGGATAAAAAACTCGGGTTTTGGCGGTATCCATCTTAATCAAGGGGGGTATCCATCTTAGAATGCTTTGTGCGCTTCACTCGGTGACAGTGATAAGTTCAATGATAATGAACGCGAAAGGAAGAAAATTAAACGAATTGCACTTACGATGGGGTAACCCCCCGAGATAGCCGCTGAATGGTGAGAGAAACAGGCTAGCCCAGGAGGTCACGGGGGACGGAGGGCGGGAACCCAGGTCCCCCGGACCTCGCGCTGAACGCGGACATGAAAAACAAGACAAGCAAACCGGTGTGGGTGGGTGGGAACTTTTGTTGTCTGATTCCTTTGAATCCGGTGCCCAACACCTTCCTAGAGAGTGGTTCGTTACGCGCTTAGCATTCCCACGATGAATCGACAGAATGCTTTGTGCGCTTCACTCGGTGACAGTGATAAGTTCAATGATAATGAACGCGAAAGGAAGAAAATTAAACGAATTGCACTTACGATGGGGTAACCCCCCGAGATAGCCGCTGAATGGTGAGAGAAACAGGCTAGCCCAGGAGGTCACACCACCAAACCCATATCGCCAGTCAGGAACTGCCTAACTGCAAGTGCCATGTCGGCCATATTCTTATCGGAAATTGCCGATAACGGAACCCGTGACGGAAGGTCAGCAGGATTCCCGGCGCTTTTTACCCAGCGCACAGATAAGGAAATGTTCATGTGGCGCAGGCGTGTGAGCCCGTTCACCACGGCATCGTTCAAAGTCTGCGATCGCAGACATGCCCCTTTCCGAGCAACACCCTGCACCGTCGTGTTGTCGACCACGACGGTGACCGTGCCGCCCGCGTACTTGTCAGGCACTGCCGACACACAAAGTTCAAATGCAAGGGCCTCCAGCTCGTTGATGTGAAGGCCCTTCTCTTTCCTGGACCACCGCGAGCCCAGAACTTCGATCGCGTTGGTGGCGACGTCAACCAGCACGCCGCCCCATCCCTCGAGACTTGCGTCCACAAACACGGTGAGCGACGGCACCCGGGCCGCCACTGGCATTCTTCGCTTCTCCAACACCGCGCGAACCCAGCCGTCGAGTAGCCGCTGCACACTACCCGAGAGGCGAACCGTCTGGTCGACGGCCTTCTCGCCCCGGTTCAGCGCATTCGTCAACCGGCGAAGAAACTTCAAGGCGAAGTAGAACTCGCCGACGAAAACACCCACGATGGCCGACGCGTGCAGCAACCGACCACCCAGCGTCTCCAGACCGGACGCGGACATCGCACCCTTGCGCACCTCTACCAGATCCCGTGCCAATTTCTTCGACAACCTTGCCGAAATGCCGACCTTCCCGCTCTGGTGGTCCCAGTCCACCCCGATAAACTCGTACCGGGTGCTGGCGGTTCTCGTGTCGGCGTCCTTCCACGTAACCTTCGAACGCGCTGCCAATTCGTCGACCTTGCGGGACGCCTCGAGCACGTCTTTCCGGGACCCCGCGTAACGCACGTTGTCGACCCACGTGTGCACCGTCACAGCCGCTGGCACCGCATGCGCCGTCTTAACGAAATCGGGGTGCCCGGCGATCGTCGAAGTCAACGTGTGCATCAATTCCGGTGCACACGTGTGGCCCATCGGCAGGCGGGTGAGTTCCCACCAATCGCCTGCGTCGTCCTGGAAGCGAAAGGCATCCCGTGCCCCCCGCGGAACTTCTACGCCGTAAAAACCGCAGCGGAGGTCGCGTGTCGAGCCACACTCCGCGTGCACCGCGTCGAGGTACGTGCTGACGTGCTTCAGCGGTACCTGGGCCTCGTAGCCATCCGCCTCGATCGCGTCGTTCGCTTCGTGCGTCCACAAAATAAAACGTTGGCGCAGAGCGCCTTCCTTTTCCTCCACCACAGTGAAGGGGACGTTGACCGACCTACCCGGGCCGCTAGCCCGTTGCGCAATGCCGTTCATCTCCAGCTCCTCCGCATGCTTCGCTTGCAGCCGCGAAACCCGTCGAGAAGAAGACGGCCGCAATTTCGCCACATCAAACGTCCGCCGCCACGTCTCATCGAACCTGGCCCGCGTCGTCTCGTTCATACGCCCACGCAACAGCCCCACGTTCATGGGTCGCACGTTGTCGACGTGCAACGGCGAAGCCTTCTCGTCCTCCGTCTTCGGTAGGCGCGTCTGTTTGCCGCGCTTGAACACCGAGTGGTGCTGCCGCATGAACCGTCTCGGATCATCGTGGCCCCGCTTCCGGCCCTTCACAGGTGTTCGGTCACCTCCGCCGTTCTCAACACGCGCGCCAGTGCCACCACATCCGACGTGTACCGCACCGTCATTTGAGCCAGCGTCGGGTCGACGTTGTCGGCGGTGTGTTTCGCCAAGCGCGAAATCAGGTGCTCGGGAAATGGAGCCCCCGCCGCTTTCGCGCACACGAGGTGGTCGACCGCCCCTCGTTTGATGCTGTGCGCCGAGTACCGGCACATCCGCGGTTCGCGCGCCCACATCCCGTCGAGCTGCGACGTTGTCACCGGCGTCAGCGGGCTGAAATTCCCTGCGCCACGTACCAACGCCGCGATCTCCTCCGTCAACGCCCCGCGAATCACTGCTGTTTTGCTCAGACAATACGGGTTTCTGGAACGCCCCTTCGGAAGCGTTCCCCAGTCGATGATCACCTCCGTGGTGCTCACCAGCACAAAACACGGGCGCGTCAACAGTCTCACCTCCGCCCAGCGCGACGCCGTCTTCCACGCCACGAACGCTGCCAAACGCAGGTGCGGCACCTGCCGCCTCGCCCACGAAATCAGCGTCTCCCTCGGGATACCCTCCGCCTGGGACAGGGGGATAGACGCCCCATCCCCACGAAGCACCGACGCCAGCACCTTCAACGGCTTGCTGTCCACCCCCATATGGCCAAAAACTGCCGAAAGGAGGCGGGAATACCCCAACATCCCCTGGGGTTCCACTGACGTTGCCACAACAAAAAGCACAGCCACATCCGGGTTGAGGCCCAGTCCACGCCCACTGGCCCACGCCTGGAACCGGCGCCACATATTGCGCCGGTCGTCCACCGTAGAACTCGCCCATGCCCGACCAACTGCCTGCTGCAAACGGCGGTGCGCCTCCGCCACCGACACCCCATTCTCCTTGTGTCTCGCCGCAAGAGCCCGGGAAATCCCCACGCCTGTCTTCGACGCCACCAACTCGTGGATCGCCTGCCCGATGACTGAGGCTGCGCGCGCCGACGGTTTCAGCACGTCTGCTACCCCGAGCGAGGATGCGGGAAACTGCGAAGAGTTGGTTCTCCCGCTCTCGCGTGAAGGGCCGGTGGTCGGGTTCTGATCGGACCGGTCGCTCGGGAGAAGATGGTCCGCGTCTAGGGCGCGCCGAACGGCCGCCAAAACCGTCTCGGTCTCCACTTCGAGAGGAACTCTGTGGTTGGTGCGGGGAGGGGCCGGCGGCACCGTGACTGCCGCGGGGGTGGGAGGATTGAATAAAAGAGGGGGAGGAAGAATAACTGGCCGTGCAGGGGTAGCCCCGCTTACTTGCCGGGGGAACGCCAGTCACTTCCCCCCGTAACCGTTTCCCTGACCATACCAAGACTTGCCCCCTTTTCCGCCTTTGCCTTTCTTCCAAGCAGGCGTCGCGTTCCACTTCGGCGTCCTGTTCTTCTCCTTCTCCAGGTCCCCTTTGACCTTCGCCATCAACCGCTCGACCAAGTCGCCGGACTCGGCTTCCATCTCCCGTAGCATCCGGGACCGCGGGACCTTCTCCACGCACCAACCGTAGTTGAGGCGGACATCCAGCAACAGCTCGTTGCCCAGCCGGACCAGCTCCTCGTTGGCCGACCACCCCGCCGACCCGGCTGCGACCCCAAGGATCCACGTCTTCAGCTTCTCGAAGCTCGCCTTCAAGAACGCGCCCCCCGGGGCTCCGACGTACCCAGCCACGTACTCCGAATGGAGGTCGCGAACGAGCCCGTGCGGGTCGGACGCCGCAACATCCGCCCATTCGCGGACATCCTTCAGACTGTACCGCACGGGCAGCGCGTAGTGTCCTGCCGGCCCCTCAAAGGCAGCAGCCGACAGGCTGGCCGCCGGTAGCCCCGAAAGCCGTCCGTGCAGCGAGGCGATCTCCGCCTTCTGCTGCTCCACCACAGCGTACAGGTCCTTAACCAACGCGGCTAGGCCCCCGTTCGCGTCCGCGGACGCCCCAGCAACAGGGGGCGGAGGGAGAACCGGTGGCGCCACCGGCTCAATGGGATCGGCCTCGGCGTCCCTCCGCTCCGCCTCGGCCCACATGCGGCACGCGGGCACGCCTTCCTTCCAGCATCCACTCGCCTTCATCACGCGTCGAAACAACGGGCCGTTCGTAGCACCGACCTCCGCCAGCACGGCAATGAGCTTCCAAGGCTCCCAGGACTCAACAAAACCTACGCCCTCCGAGGCCGCCGCAAACTCAAAAACTTCGCACGCAACCTTGCGCGCCAGCGCAACGGCGTCTCCGGCACCCCCAAAGAAGAACACGGCCCACCTCTCCAACTCTGGCAGGTTCACGGTGCGGCGCGGAAGGACGGGTCCCACCGCATCTTCGAACGCACTGCGGATATCCGCCGGCACCGCGAACGTGGTGTACCCGGTGGACGTCGCCTTTCGGAAGGGACTTGCTGCCATGTTTTCTTTAACTTGCGGAACTTTTGTTGTCTGATTCCTTTGAATCCGGTGCCCAACACCTTCCTAGAGAGTGGTTCGTTACGCGCTTAGCATTCCCACGATGAATCGACAAACACGGGGGCACTGTAGACTATAGTGTAGTCACTTTGCACAGGGATACCTCACCCCCGTGTTTAAGATGGATTGGCATTCTCGCCCGTTATCCATCTTTGGCTATCCATCGTATGCACGGGGGGGGGCTAGGTATAAGCTAAATAAAGAGTTCCTTGGTGGCTATAATGGTGCGTTCGATTTTAGCTTATGTACCATGGCCGTCTACCTGGCGGTTACTGGCTTTTACTGGCAGTTACTGGCAGCGCAGAGCAGGGGTGTACGTGATTTAAACGCTGGGTGTACTTAGCAACATTTGACCTCCACCCAGATTTTTTTTTCATTTTTTGTTCGGCAATGTTTTCTCCAGGTTTCGGGTTTTCTAAGTTTGGAAGGGAGGAGGGGCAACAAATACTCTCGTTTTTTTTCCCTCGTGGTAGCGTCTGCCCGCGCAAAAGACTCTGAAAAAAGCGCTCCTCGAAAAACAGGCGCACATTTCGCTGAACGAATCCAGCTAAGGAGCACAACCGAGGATCCCGTAGCGTCAGCAGTCCGGCCAAGGAACGTAGCCGAAGTGCGTTTCGTAAAACAGCGCATTCAACATGAGTTTAATTTGCACACCGGAGCGGTGCTACGGCTCCGAAGGCAACCGCACCGAAGGAGAATTAAATGGACGTTCAGTAGCGATGTGCTCAAAATGTACTGCATAGAGCTCTGGATGTCCGGCGGTGCGAAAAGTCATGGGACGAGTCTCCATGGTCTGCTGCCTCAACGGTCTACTTGTTTGCGCCGTTTTCGTCAGTATAGTACTTGCGTATGCGACACACACACATATTTCACAACAGTGCCGCCTTCAAGTCTCGCTGCTTACAGAATCCGGAACTGAGCTACGGCGGGATCTTGGGCTAAAGTATGTACTCAGTTACCTCACTATCACTTGTGAAGAACGGGACACTCAGAATAGGTTGCCACGACGTTCTCCATCAACAAGTCTCGCAGCTTGTCTATCTTGGCACTCTAACTCGTCTCTCTCTCTCTCTCTCTATCTTGAATGAGTTCAAAGAACCAGGCACAGTCGTTTTCGGACCGGCGTTCTAGAAAGCCGTTCACTGACCAAGACACCAAACAGGGAAGAAGAAGTTCGTTCACTTCGCACAGAGCTGGAGAGAATGGTAGAACTGAACGAAGAGTCGAAGTTAAGGCTAGCCGAATTTGCCGAGCGCGAGTCGATGGTCATGGTGAAGCTCAACGAACAGCACGCTGAAGCTGAATCGAGGGTAGTACGGCTCGAGATGGCCCTCGAGAGTGCGCAACAGAAGCTGGCATGCCGAGACAACGAGATTGTTGATTTAAAGAATCAAGTAAAAGCATTTTCGACGACATCGGCCGACGTAAGAGCCTCTGCAGACATGATAAAAGAAAACGAGCGGCTGCTTCGGGTGGAGTCTAGCGAGCTGAAGGCGTCACTGGATAGAGCCAATCTGTTGCGGCAGGAAGACAACGAAGATCACGAGCGGGAGTTGATGCGGCTGCGGGCCGCTTTGCATGCCGCCAGAGCGGAGGCAGATGATACGAAGAATCGGTTATCGGAAGTCGAAGCAGCAAGAAGCATGTTGCAGCTCAGTTTCGAAAAGCAGCAAGTTGCAAAGCAGAGGCAGGAGGCTGAGTTGAACGACGCACTCGGTGAACTGCGCAGTGCTGGGTCGAGTCTTCGTATGGGCGAGGTGTCTCAATCGGATTTGAAGCGCGAGAACGGCAGGTTGCTGGCTGACTTGGAGAACTTACGCTCGGAACGAGCCGCTCTCAAGCAAACTCAAGCAAATCTAGCAGAGGAAGTGAACACCTTGAAGAACAAGGTAGCGAGTAACAGTGGCAACACGTCTTACAGTCGCCTACTAAGAGAAGCTGAATCGCTTCGTGCTGCACTAGAAAGCAGTGAAAGGCGAAGGGAAGAAGAACTGGCGCGATATCAGCGGGATATTGCACGCCCGGTTATCCCCATTGTAGAGCCAGCACCGATTTTAGTGAGCAATACTATTGAGCACCTCCCCAAACCCGCACCCTCCCAGAATGTATCTTTTGCAGTTCCGCCGGATGTGAGTTATATCCACCATGCATCTGATGGCTTTAACGCGATTTCTGATGTCGGTCTACCGTTTTCGCAATCTCGCGTAGGCTCACCCGTTCTACCAAGCTCCGTTGTCGACAGTTGCCGCCGAACGTGGTCTCCAAGTTCAGCAGCCCGAAAACGGCCCCCAGCAGCTGAAAGTATCATCCGCTCAATATTGTCAACAAGAACACTTCGCCAAACCTGATGATGTCAGGATGAAGAAATCGCTAGCTCCATTGTCGCCCTTGCACTTCGTGCAGTTTAGAGTGTCGCGTTTGCTGACATTTGCTCCCCTGGGGCATTGTACTTGACCCTCGTAATGTAGATTCGAGGCAACTTTTCATCTCTCTATCTTTCTGTAGCACGTCCTTTTGCGATATCAGGAGACAATGCATGTGATCGAATCAAGTCGTAACAAGTACGTGCGCTCGGCTAAGGCCGGCGCGTGGCGAGACTGGAGGCAGCAGTTAAAGTTCGGGGAACAGCAAAGTTCGGGCGAAGCTAAGTTCGGGCAATGCTAAGTTCTGGTGAAGCAAAGTTCTGGTGAAGCTAAGTTCGGGTGAGCAAAGTTCTGGTAGCAAAGTTATGGTGAAGCTAAGATCGGGCGAAACAAAGTTCGGGCGAAGCTAAGTTCGGGTGAAGTAAAGTTCTGGTGAAGCAAATTTCGGGCGAAACAAAGTCCGGGCGAAGCTGAGTTCGGGCGAAGCAAAGTTCGGGTTCTGGTGGCAAGTTCGGCGCCAGTACCCGGGGGGGAGACCCCCCCGCCCCCCCCGACTCCGTTTCCCGGGGTGACCCAAATACCGCGAGATACGGAGAAACAAAATTTTTGGGCACATTGGACGGGAAACGCAACAAAACCTCGAAAACAATCTTCGACCGGAAAAGTGTAATGAGCGGGGTTCGAACCCGGGCCGACCGGCCTGAAGGCCGTCACCCGCTCACTCTGCCACCCGCATACCTTTCGGAAGGGCAAAAAAAAGCTTGCTCCGCACTATTCTCTAGTCAAAAACTATACACTTTCGCAACATTAAAAGCCGGGTTGGCTCGAATAGAGGCTATTCACATTGCATGTTCATAGGACCTCCAGCCTCGAAAAATTTCCCTAGCACCACGTCGTAACCAGCACGCGAGCCACAAAGCAGGCAACCTTTAGGCTACAGTTCTGGATAGCGCGCCACTACAGGCAGAGGGAGGAGCGTCAGCTAGAAACTAGCAGCTGGGCTACACTCCGCGACAGGGGTTACCCAGACATGATATCTAACACACATACAAGTCTTGCTACGAAGACATTCGTACAACTTGGACAGTACTATGACCATAGCAGCATAGCAGACATTCGAAGGCTCGGCCCCACCTTTCTTCCGCCCAGCCTCTTTTGAACGCGTTCAACCCTGCATGGGATCCACAAACAAACAAGAATCACAAAGCCGATAGAGAACCCTCTCCAACTTCGATCAACAGTCAGCAAAGAGAAATGGTTTGGAGTGAGGGTACGTTTCAGGTCACAAAAGGACGAGAGGTTGCTAAAAATCACCGAGCGCCTGCCGCTTTGCTGCTCGAAAATGGAGCTACCAAGAAATGGCACACACTCTTAAATTCTGGCTGCTCGCTGCCAGCATATACGAAGCGTCAGCTAGGAACTGGTGTGAATCAATCGGTTACACCATTGCGTTTATTTGTCGGCAACTCGACACGACCTGAAGACCGGAACACATTGGAAACCATCGGCTTCTTTGGTGTAGCTGGATTTGACGGTATGTGATCCAAATTTTAAGAACCCAACCAACTGGGTATATGGTGTGTTGTACGTGAACGTTCCTGAGCAAAAGCACTGGTTTGTTCGCCACGGTCAGTACCCGGCGACGGTAACTGCCTCTTCCACAGTCTTGCTTATGGAAAGCAGGAAGACGCGCAACATCTCCGCCAGGAGATAGCGGATTATTGGGAAAGCAACCAGTCCTACCTTCGACCGTTTTGCTGGTCTACAACGAGCTACATCGAAGGTTTACGGAACGGTGCGTGGGAGACCACTTCGCCCTTGAAGGCTTCTCCCGCCTGCGAGACACCCAACTCTTTATCTTCCAGATCACGGAAGCGGGTGATTACAAGTACAGCGAAGTAGGAAACGGCTCTAACCGCCAACTGCTTGGCCACATTGCCCAATGGCATTTCATACCAGTCCAGGGCAACATAAACGATGACACGAAAGCTCGGTTTATCACCCGGTTGTCGAACATGGGTCCCGTTCCCAATCCTACTGGGGACGGGTCAAGCTTCTTCAACGAAGTACTTGAAGGCCTATCGCAGTCGCAACCCGAGTCGCCACCTCGCAGAAAACGCCCACGCATGCCAACAGCCAGTCCAACAGCCAGTCACCAAGCGGGAAACCGGACACGAAGAAGACACGGTCCGACCAGGATGTTGATAAGACATCTCAAGGTAACGCTCAGCCACTAGAATGTTCCCACTGTGGGGCAACCGAAAAACTGAGCGGCGGATCTTTCGCCAACGCACGGGGTGTCGAAATTCCTCGAGCGCACCTGTGCAAAAAACCCCGCATGCCACCAAAATACCTAGCCCAGTCCTATCTGGAGCGCTGGCCCGGCGAGCTACAAGGGCACAAACCTTTTCCTTTTCCCCCCGTCTCTTTTCCATTCTTGCATACCAGGCCTGCATGCCCCATCAAAAGCAAACGAAAAGGAAACGAAAGAGCGTTTTACCACCTTGCGCGGTGTCACGGGATGTTTGGCAGGCTTTACCAGCTTCGGCTGACACAATTTGCGCACTTAACCATGGTTTAAGAAGACGACTGAAAGCACAGACACAAAGATAGCTCAAAGCATTTGCACAATAACACGAAAAGCCTCTAGGCAAAAACCCGTTTTCACAGTTCTTCGCTGTTGTTTTGCTAGAACCCGGCTCCGCCCCGTTATGAACGTGCAGATGGTGTGCCTCCCAAAGCCACCGCGAACGTTCGACCGATCGCCTGCTCGGCGTTCTTCCTTCTGCACACGCGGGTGTTGCAACCCTGGTTGTCCGCAATGGCGGACTCGCTCAGGTAGGGCGGCACACCGGCGGATTGTCGAGTGTTGGCAGATAATGCATTGCTACTGACGACACTCGGTCATGCAAAAAGGATCAATATCCCAAACCCGAGACAAGAATGATGACACAACATGATACATACACCTTCTAAACATTTCCATACAGTCGAAAACACAACGACGCTCACCCTAGTAGTGCATGTTGATGTTGATGGTGTCATGAGCATGTCCGCTGTTGATGACCAAACAGGACAGGTATACCTTGTCCTTTTTATTTGAACTCTTTCAGAAGCAACAGGGTTCCTTGGCAAATGAGACCGGTAGTGCCCAGAGCGACGTGAAAGATTGAGAGAACATGAATGTCTTTGGTGATCAGTTTCTAGGTGCTGCAGAAAAGACGTCCGATGCTGGGCAACAGCCTGCATCGTATTTTCTTGACCGACGCTACGATAAGCCGACAGGGGCTTGGAATTCGAAGTGCGTTACCCCCTAGAAGAAGTGGGGGCGCAGGATGCGCACGTCGAGGCCTATCTTTTCCCCTTAAGGAACAGCGAAGAAAGGGGAAGGGAGCCGAAGGCGCATTTGTTGGAATCCCATTTCCGTTCTACTATTTTGACGTATGCGATGCACACACACACACACACACACACACACACACACACACACACACACACACACCACAACACACACACACACACACACACACACACACACACACACACACACACACACACACAACACACACACACACACACACACACACACACACACACACACACACACACACACACACACACACACACACACACACACACACACACACACACACACACACACATTCCGCAGCAGGGGTTACCCATAATTGAATTCCACACACACACACACACACACACACACACACACACACACACACACAGAATCTTCTACTGGGACCCGGGCACAAAACGTCGATTGTCCGAAAGCTATTCGTTCCTTCCTATAAGACCGCAAAATGATGTGTCGGCTACTTAATAATGCTGAACTTCTGTTCATGCATACCTGTCGTGTATTGTTCCTTGGTGAAATCCATCGGTTCTTGTGTATTGGCAACAATCTGTAGGTTAGCAATTAAGCGCTCCATTTCTTGCTGTCCCCAAATAAATGTATATCCACATTCAATTCTTCACGACATCACCCCCCGAAAGTGGACGTGAGGCGCTCGTACTGTCCTTGCCATTTTCAACAAAACTACGCATTTCTTTCCGTTTTGCTCACGAAACCGAAGGCGCGAATGGCAACAGCCTTCCCTGAGTGCATCAGCAGACGAAACAACGAACAAATATTGATCTGGGTCGACAGGCTTTACCCAGTGAGTAGTCACCGGAGTGCACCAATCGAAGAAAACATTTGAGTTTGACATTTGCCGCCCCTATTGTGTAACTAGGTTAAACAAAACAAAAAAGGAGGGAACATGCTAGCCATTGTCCGACTGTCCATACTGACATTCACTAATCTTTCTTTCCTGCTTCCGCTGCGCGAAGTTGTCAAAGGTCGCCGTCATTTTGAGGTCTTTATAAGTGTTGCTCATTTGGTTACAGCAATCTTGTACAACACATGTAAAGCAACTGGGGCTCAGATACTTCTGACTGAGCTGCAGTGGCATGCCATGAATAACATCATTGCGACTACGTATGGCATGCTCTTGTTGATCCACCTCCAAGCTAATCATGGTGAGGATTTTGATATGTTCTTGAGATATGTAGCCTTCAGTGCTATATGGATTGCGCAGGAGGCCGACCACTACTGGGATGCACAGGATACTGCAGTTGTTGCCGCTGTCTTCATTATTTGCACGGTTGGAAAATGGGTCGCTCTTGCAAAGCTGCCACCGTACAATTGGTCAAACATGATGAAGGGTCTCGGAGTTATCGCGTTAACTGCAGTCATTTGGCTTGTTTCGTTGATAGATGAAACTGACCCATATGGATTGCTGCATGGCACAGCTCAAGCTGGTGCAGGGTTTGCCCTTCGCTACTTGTGGGCTGCTGTTCCGATGGATCGCTATCGAAAGAAAGAGATGTACCTACCTCACAATTATTTCTAAAGCACACACACTGCATCTCCGTTCACAAGAATGAGCACTTTGCGGGTTTGCAGGAACACCACCGTACCCACTGAGTGTCTTGATGTGATGTGTGAAGCGACGGCTAAGCTCGAGGACAGCGGTCAACCCGCAGTTAAATGCTGGGGTCGATATACTCATCTGCCCAATGGGCACTTCGAGTGCGTAAAAGAAGTGTCACCTACACGTCCGTTCGTGCATAGCGGTTTCGGCTGCTGCTCAGAAGCATCGAGATAACGACATTCACGTTCCTCAAGTAGCACTCAGCAACAGACAACATCCTGTATTCCTAGCTTTGTCACGATGCGTTGCTATTTCATGTTGTTTCTCTTTTGGCATTTGCGTCCTATCGTCACGAAGGCTTAGCGTTATCAGTCGTACTCGTCAACCTAAACACAAAGTTTAGTCAACCAGAGTGAAACATGAGGGTTTCGTAACATGTCGCAGGAAGCCGTTTTCCCGTTTACGCAGAGTACTGGATGGTATGTCTTCCGTGAGGCTTTGTTGTCTTTATTAGCATCTCAAGGTCAAACTAACCCCTAGTTTTCAGACTTCACAGAAACATCCCCAACAGTTTTATCGGCCGCTACTTGAACTGTTTCGAGTTCGATATTGGCGATTTCGAAGACGGGGCTCCAGATGATGCTGAAGCCAAGCGAATTTGGTACAATCAGGGCGAACGATACTGGAACAATCAGCCGAGTACAATCAATGGCATGATGTTTGGCCCCGGTGCAAAGCAGCCAGCGGAAGATTGTGGTGGTGCTGAGGCGCTGACACTGCGGGATTTGTCAGGAACACTCAGCTTTCTTCAGCAGCAGGGATGCTCCGGACGACGAGCTCTAGACTGCGGTGCAGGTATTGGAAGAGTTGCTCGCGGTGTTTTGCAGCAGTTATACTCAGAAGTTGACATGGTTGAGCCTGCCTCGCACCTGGTTGAATACATCAAGAAGTCAGGAGGCGCTCCGGGAGGTGGTGCAGTCTTCCAAAAGCCTGTCCAAGACTTCAACCCCAAAAGATCTGGTCCATACGACTTTGTTGCCATGAATTGGTGTGCAGGTTTTATTACCGATGATGACCTTGTTCAATTCTTAAGGCGAGCGAAAGAGTCACTCATTCGCAGTGGTCGCGTCTTGCTGAAGGAGAACGTTTCGTGCTCAAGTTTTCGAGCTCGGCGGAGATCAGCTTCTGTTGCACGAACTGACACCCACTACAAATCTATTTTCCGAATGGCTGGTTTAGAGGTCGTAGGTGAGGAGGTGCAAGATGGCCTACCTGAAGGTTGGTTAGATGTGAAAATGTACCTGCTCCGATGAGGAAGTCTGGAAGCTGTTCTGGCTGAGGTGATCTCGTCCGAAAGTCTCTTTACAGAGTTGCTCTTCTTGCCAACCGACGATCCACTTCCTTATTCAACTGAATTCGCCCTCGCCCTGCTGCTATGAGACATACAACTCTGAGCCAGCAGACAAATCTTCATATTTGCAGCCGGAGAGATGGAAGGGATGTAAAACAAAGTATAACACGTGTCACCGATTTTGCTTCGTGCGATCCGCCATGTTTAGGTCAAATTTTGAGCAAAATCCGTACTTTTTTTTGGGATGAAAGAGCTATCCACGGCGTGTATCGGCACCTTTTTGGAACTCGATATAGCCAGAAATCTGACCCCCAGATGGCACTTTAGACGTATTTCGGCCGATTTTCGGGCCCCCAAAAAAACACTCTTCGGAGGAATCGAACCAAGTACCCCCAGAACCACAAGTGGGTGCGCTACCCGTTAGACCACAGGCGAAAAAAAACGCGGGCGATTTCATTTTTTGTATTTGAACGATCCTTCGGGAAGTTCGCATGACCCGCCAGGAAATCTGTGGAAGTCTGTCGATACACCACCACTGCAGCAGTACCGGTACAACTGAGCTCACAAACGCTCGATGCAGCGAGGAACCGGTGACCATTTTGTTGGTTCGTGCGAAATGAAGAGAAAAATATTTTCGGATTTTTAGCACAAATAGCATAGCCGTCAGTGCACTCACCAATGACTCTCGCCGGTTCGAGTCCCGCAGGTGGGTGTTTTTTTTTTCTCAAAAATTCGAGCGATCCGCCATGTGGAAGCTCATTTTCGGGATTTTCCGCCAAATTCTCGGGGAATCGTGTTGTTCTGTATCGGCACCCCTGTACAATTCTGTGGCGAGTCAAATCTGACTTGTTCCTGCATGCCGAGAAAAAAAAAGTCGATTTTCAGACCCCATTTTTTTTGAGACCCGGCCTCCATTTATGGGGGGGGGGTTGGTCAAAATTTTTACCCGACCAGATATTCGGAAAGCCCTGTCCTCGGCAGATTCAATCGTGTCCTCAGAATCTTGAAACCGACATTTTTCGCACCTACAGATGGAAAAAATCGGCAGAAAGCCAAAAAAGTCGCATGACACTTTTTCGTGGAATGAGTGATAAGCAGTTTGCTCCATGACTGCTGACCTCTGGAACGATGCCAAAGCCGTGTTTTCGCAGAACGTACCATTCAATCAACGAAAGCTGAAGTTCGCCGCCGCCGTAGTGCCGCAGAAAATGGCCTACGAGAACACATACCGCCGAGTCCCCCTTTCGGTATAAGTTCGTCCAGAGCTTCTCTCACTCCGTTCATGTACCTCTTAATCCCTCTCCCTCTCTCTCAGTAGTGGGGCGACCGGATACTCCTCGGAGAGATGGTCCCTGCACTCTAACTCGTCTCTCTCTCTCTCTCTCTCTCTCTCTCTCGGGAAAGGTCAACGCGGTAGCGGTGACCACGAGAACACATACAGGTGGGTGGGGAGAGGCCCTGGGACTGCTAAGGCGTGACAACCGCCTTACTGCTCTCGGGACTCCGAATGGTAGGGTTGGAATGGCGGTGACATGGACGCGCGCGTGGTGGAGATGGACGGGAGGGCCCACAACCCGTCCGGTGGAGCGCGTGGTGCGGGTGGACGGCCGCAGTCGGGCGGACGAGCCGGACGACGAGCGGCAGGCCTTTGGTCGCTGGGTGAGGAAGCGACCGAGGGTGGACGGGGGAAAGCGCCGCGGGGACGGGTGCGGCCGCCGTTCGCTCTCGCCGACGTGGGTGCTTGCCGTTGGGGGCCCGCAGTCGGCCGGTCGCGGTGGCCGTGTAGGCGGAGTGGGTCGGGATGCGTCGCGTCTTGCAGGGCTGCAGAGGCGGCTGCAGGGCATCGCGGGCGGGCTGGCGGTGTACGACGAAGCCCCGGACAACGTGTCCAGCTCGACCTACTCGTCGACGCCCTCACTTCCAGGGTGTCGAGTGGCTCCGGGTAGGCGGGCGGACGCGGGGCTCCCTCTGGCGAGGGTAACGTCGAACCGCATCGACGTGGAGGCGTTGGCGGCGATGGACGGTGTCGGTCGATTCCGCGAGGTGCTGCCGATGTTGATGGATCCGGTAGCGTTTGCGGAGGCTTTCGTGTCTGGGGACGCCGCAGGCGGGTGCCGGGTGCCGTCGCGCGGGATGGAGCGACACCGGGCGACTCTGCGGTCGTGCGGGGTGGCGAGCGACGCACGTTCGCGGCCGGCATTCGCCATGAAGGCCTTCACGACGCCGAAGAAGGACGGACGAACGGCACGTCTCGTTCTGGATGCCCGGCCGCTGAACGACGCGATGCGCCGGCCGCCCAGCATGGACCTGCCCCGGCTGCGCGACTTCATCGCCGAGGTCGAGAGGCACCGGTTCGCCATGCAGTGCGACGGCGTGTCGTACTTCTACCAGTTCCCAGTAGACGCGAGCATTTCGCGATATTTCGGGATTGGTATGAAGGGGTGCGACATGCTGTTGAACGTGCTGTGCATGGGGTGGTCTTGGGCGCCGTGCATTGCGCAGCGCGCGTCGAACGTGCTGGTCCGGGACCTGGGCCTCGCCTGGGTGGACAACTTCCTTGTCTTGGGTGGGACGCTGGACGAGGCAGAGCGGAACGTGGCCGTTTTTCGGAAGCGGGCGCAGGCGGCGCGGGTCGAAGTGCGGGCGGAAGGCGACGACGCGTTGTGGCAGGTTCGCTCGCGGTTCGTGTGTGTGGGTGTGGAGTTCGACCTGGCTGCCGAGACGCAGCGGCACAGGCTCGACCCGGCGTGGGCGGAGCGGTGGGTCGACGGCAGCGGGATGACGGCGGTGCTTTCCGGCAGAGCGACGGCCCGTCAGTTCGCCGAAGTCTTCGGGGGCGCCGTCTGGGCGACGGACATCCTGGCGGTGCCCCGCTGCCATTTCGCGGCGTTGCTGTCGTTCGCGGGGAGGCTCGGCGGTCGCATGGTGGGTGCCGCAGCGCCGGTGTGGGACGAGGTCGTCGACGTTCCTCCGTCGGCGAGACGGGAGCTGGGCGCGCTCCGGAAGATCGTCCGGGAGAACCCGTGGGTCGTGGGCGGCGTCCCTGAGGACACAGGGAGCGTCCTGTGGACGGACGCCAGCTCGCGGGCGTGGGCGGCGCTGCTGGAGGCGGAAGGCCGGTTCGTGGACGGGCGGCAGGGCGTGTTCGCGGGACCGGACGCGGACGCCCACATCAACTTGAAGGAGATGTTGGCGTTCGCGGAAGGTGTGGTTCGGCTGTGCTGGGCGCCGGGGGCGCAGCGGTGCCGCATCGACAACGCGGCGGTTGTGGGCGCCGTGGCGAAGGGGAGTTCTTCCTCGTACGCCGCGAATCGCGTTTTGTCCCGGTCTCTTCGTGTTGCCGGGCGCAGAGGGATTGTCCTCCGCCCTGACTGGGTGCCGTCCGGCGGACAGCTGGCGGACCCGTACACGCGGGGGACCTCGTTGCCTCGGTTCCCGGCGCAACTTCCGCTCCCGCGGTCACGTGCCACACCCTTTGACTTGTTTTGATGTGTTCTCGGGAAAGGTCAACGCGGTAGCGGTGACCACGAGAACACATACAGGTGGGTGGGGAGAGGCCCTGGGACTGCTAAGGCGTGACTAACCCCGTCCCTGTCCCTCCCAGGGAGCCACCCCGGAACTAGCCTAGCCCACCTGACGGTGGAGGCCCACACCCTTTGACTTGTTTTGATGTGTTCTCTCTCTCTCTCTCTCTCTCTCTCTCTCTCTCTCTCTCTCTCTCTCTCTCTCTCTCTCTCTCGGAAAAGGTCGCGCTGGCAGAAACGGTGAAATAATAAAGGTCGCAGGGTTGGTGAAATGAAAGCGAGAATGTGGGGTAAGCCCTGATTATTAGATTCACGGTTAAACGAAGCTAGCGCACAAGGTTTGCCTGATCTCGCACCTACTTTCCGATACCAAATAGATACTCTATTCAAACTCGGAAAAGGTCGCGCTGGCAGAAACGGTGAAATAATAAAGGTCGCAGGGTTGGTGAAATGAAAGCGAGAATGTGGAATAAAAATCCCTGGACGTGAAACTCAATGAGCTGAGATCCCGCTGCCTCCGGGTCTCGCAAAAAGAAAACAGCGCTATCAGGAGCGCAAATACAAAACTTTCGAGGTAAGGAACCTCATGCAACACAGAACGGGGTCCGGGGCGGCCGGATAACCCCGCCTGTATGGATCTCGTGTCCAGACGTCTGCCAGTTGTTCAGCAGTCGGGACCCATACAGTCTCGAGGATACACTGGTGTTCCTCCAAGACGTCGCGCACCTGGCACAGGATGAGGTTCCCGAGCTCGGTCTTCGACTTCCAGTTCTTCAGGCAGTTGACGGCGGGCAAGTTGTCGACAAATATTCTGATTGTCGACAGCGGAGACCGCGAAGCCGCATACGCAACCGCAAACTTGGCCGCCGTAAGCTCGGCGAAGAAGATGTGCTGCGGTGCATCCCTCCATGGGCCCCACATCGCCATGGAACCCACTAGCCAAGCCCATCCCTGCATGCTGGCGTCGGACCACGCCTCCACGAGGGTGTCCCGCTGCTTCGAGTCGAAAACGACCCATCGATTGCCCGACAGGCGCCGCCTCACCCCCGCCAGGAACGGAAGAACGTCGTCGCTCACGCGGACCAGCGACTCCCAGCCCAGGGAACCGGTCAGGACTTGGTGCGCCAGGGTCCCCATCCAGGCAAGCACCGGGCTCACTCTGCAGAGTGGCGTGCCCCACACCGTCCATGCCCAAATGGCGGTTCCGACGACCTTCCAAACGCCACGCAAAGTCATCTGCATCGAACCGACCGAGCAAAAGAGGAGGTGCGCCTTCCTCGCCCACTCCTGCTTCAGTCGGTACCTCTTCGCCGCGAGGTCAAACTCGACCCCCAAGACAACCGGCGTCGAGCTGGGCTCGAGGACGGACTTCTCGTCGTTGACCGTCATGCGCACCTGGCGGGCGCGTCGCAGGACTCGGTCGCGCACTGCGCGAAGCGCGTCCGGACAGTCACCGACGAGGGCCCAGTCGTCGTACCAGACGACCCTGTCGTCCTTCGCAGGCTCCGTGACGACGAGTGCGGAGTCCTGCGCAATCACCGGCGAGTACGACCAGCCCATCGTCAGACGGCGCCACCGATACAGGGCCACGCCCCCGTCCGGCCTCTTCGTTCGAAGCCCGAAGAATGCCGACGTCGACCGTCCTACTGGGAATTGGAAAAAGTAGGACTTCAGGTCAACTACGACTGCGTGTGACTTCGACATCATCTTCTTGATGACCTCGTCGACACGCAAGAGGCTGAACTTCGGCGGGGGCTCCATCAGCTCGTTCAGCGGGCGGCCGTCGACGATGGCGCGCGAGTGCTGCTCGCCCTTCTCGACGGCGAATGCCGGCAGGACGCACTTCAGCGGCTGCGACCGAGGAACCCGCTCCACAAACCCGACACCTTCCAGCGTCACCGCATGCCGGGCAAATGCGTCGCTCTTCCGACCCGGCAGGACAGGCACTTCCAACAACTTCCGACGGAAGGAGTGTCCGTCCGTCAGGAGGTCGAGCAGGCCGTGCAAGCGGGCCCCGGGGCCAGCTAGGCTCCGGAGGCCGCGGAGATCGATCGGCGGCACAGCCGTGACGTCGAGCGGCCTCGTCGATCTCGGGGCACCGATTCCCGGAGTGAGGCCCCTCGTCTCCGGTGGCAGGTAGCCGAGGGGAACTGCGGTCGGGGGGTCGTAGAAGTGGGGGTGGAGCCGCAGGAAAAGCTGCCTTCCCCTGAGCAGTCTCGACCTTCGCGACTTCAACCCCCTGACCTGCCGAGGCAAAAAGCCGGCGTCGGGCAAGGGTTTCTGTCGCGTTGGGAAACGACTGTCGCAGAAGGAGGGGCGAGCTGGGTGGTGCCCGGGAGAATTGGTCGGTGCGCTTCCCGGGTCTTCCTGCTTTCCGCCATCGTCAGCAGGCGACGAGAGCAGAGCAGTCGTCATGCTCCCGCCAGGTCCTTCAAGTTCGGAGTCGGCTGGGGGGGACCAGCCCCCAGGCGACCGTTCCAAGCCGGTCCTCAGCAGCGACCGGTCCTTCCTTCCTTTCCCGCAAGAGGAGGGGCGTGCATCGTCTCCCCGGGCTCGCACGGGTTCCACATGCGCCACTCCCGCGTGGCCCCGTCCGCCGCTTCCTCAGCAGCCGCTCAGTCAGGATCCATCACCCGTCGACGCTTCAGCGCGGCCCGGCTATCCTTGCGGATCGGCATTAATACTTGGGGAGAATGGAAATAAAATGAAAGCGAGAATGTGGGGTAAGCCCTGATTAAGCGAAGCTAGCGCACAAGGTTTGCCTGATCTCGCACCTACTTTCCGATACCAAATAGATACTCTATTCAAACTCTCTCTCTCTCTCTCTCGGAAAAGGTCGCGTTGGCAGAAACGGTGAAGATGATAATTGTCACAGGGTTGGTGAAATGAAAGCGAGAATGTGGGGTAAGCCCTGATTATTAGATGGTGTAATGCCCTTATATCCCACTCAAAACAAATTTGTGCCCTTATATCCCACTTCAAACAAATTTTGTGCCCTTATATCCCAAACTGGGATATAAGGGCACAAATTTGTTTTGACAAATTTGAATCGAGGAAAATGCTGGAAAACTTGCCGAGGAGGGGCTTGAACCCCCAACCACTCGCCTTGAAACCCAAGGGTGGTTGGCTCGACCATCCGGATACCTACGGCGATTTTTTTTTTTTTTTTTTTGGATGAGGCACCTTTTCCTTCTATCCTTTCTTTTTTGGAAACAAATTGAAGACATGAGAACACACAAACGCAAACGGTGGTGCCGTCATCAAAGGAAGAAACCAAAAAAGGAAAGGAGAGGAAGAGGCCAGCTTTACTGGGCTGCTTGTGCCGAGGAAAATAAGAGAAAAATAGGTGCGTGGGAGGGTAGGGGGGGGTAACGAAAAGACAAGGGGGGTATGGAAGGCTATGATAACATAGGGTTAGCCTGCCCTGCAGCCCCTTCTTCCGGTGGCTTTTGGCTCGAGCCCTGAGTTTGAGTCAGGGCGTTTGCGTTTGGGGGGCTGTCAGAGTGGCTTGGGCCGTGTCCCGCACTCGTTTCAGCGCAGGCACAGCGGTGTGTCGGTGGTCTTCTCAGACTCACCCGTTTCGTCAGTTTGGACCGGGGGGAACAGTGGGACCGTTTTATACGCCCCGCCTCCCCAGCCGTACGTTCTGAGGAGAAAGGAGAAGTGGCAGACAGTAACGTTACAGGAAAGGAGCACATCTCGAAGTAACAACAGTCTCTGGGGTCGTCCTGCCTGCCCGTGTCTGGGCGGTGGTCCTCTGTCCTGGCCCCTGTCTCCTGCTCTGTGGTCGTTCTCTCGCCCCTTCCGGGCGGTTTGGGCGTGGCCTCTGTTGCTCCGGCCCGGAGTCCGGGTGTTGTTACGTCGAAAGGCGGGAAACATAAGAGGGGCGCGGTGGCTGGGTCAGTGGGTGTTTGGTTGTAATCCGGCTGCCTCATTGGCCCGTTGTTGACGCTATTCTGCAGTTTTCTATCTGCAGCCCAGTGACCGGTAATAAGCGGTCTCCCCCTGTGTTGACCTTTAACTGGGTGGTCAAGGGAGCCGCCGCGGTGCACCAGTTCCTTTGTTTTGTCGTTGGTTGCTGAAAACAAAGACGGGTGCCGCGTGGGGGCGGGATGTACTTCACTTCACTTGGTTGTCGGCAGACAGGTCGTGTGACGGTGTGTCAGGCAGCTGTCTATCGAACCTGTCTCTCGGTTTTCCTGCAGTTTCCTATCTGCAGCCCGGTGACCGGTAATAAGCAGACTCCCCGTGTTTTGACCTGCTGGGTGGTCAGGGAGGCTGCCGCGGTGCACCGAGGTTACACAAAGAAGACGTTGCTTGTTGCGGACTGCGGAGGTCCAGCTTAGGGAGCGTGATAGTAGTTGATCAGGGGGGAGCATGCTTATCACTTCAATTGAGCTTCTTCGGTGGGCGTGAGCTTCGTGAGCGGGGTCGTCGTCCCGCAGCTGCGCATGGCGTCCTCAAGTCGAACTTCAGAAGGTCCTTCGTCAGCCGGACTCCGAGTCGCTCTCCCGCGGCCGCCACTGGCTGGGGAGAGGAGTCCATGGTCCGTCCCCGGCGATGTCAGGACCAGTTGAAGGGGAAGATGGCGGAGTAGGAGGGGGCGAAAATTCAATTTCAATTTCAACATTTGGAAACCGCACCCGGGTTAGGCTTGGGGATACGGTGCTAAGGTTCCTTGTGCCTTCTCTTCATCCTTGGGGCGTTTGTTTGTTTTCTGTTTCCTTTCGTTCGTTCTTGGTATGGTTGTGGGGGGGTTCAGTGGGATTGTTTCTTGCCCGCCCTCCCCTTGTTTTTAGCCGCTGTTTTGGTAATGATGTCCTGGCGTGCCAGGCTTTACCAGTCGCGGTCGGTGTGTTTCCGGCGATTGTCGTGCAGTCAGTTGCCTGTGATAATAAGAACGAAAAAAAAAAAATTCGTCGAGCCGGGTCCCGACGCTGGACTCCTGTTGCTGTTGCTATTGCCACGTGCATGCGTGCACACTGCAGCACAGCCCCTGTCACGGGCCTGTGCACCCCTGCCAGGCGGCCTTGTTCAAACCCTGACCTTGAGTCAGCTCTCGGTTGATGGACTTCATCCCGCGTTGTCAGTCATGCTGACTCGCAGCATTGCTGGACAAGCGAAAACTTTGACCACGTGTCAGTCTCGTGCGTACTCGCAGCGAACGAAGGAGGAGAGCGGGCGCGTGCGCTTTGACTCAAGGTTTGAGTGCTCAGACAGGAACAACAGCGAAAGGTGGCGTTTGAGTGCACTGCCATGCTCCACGCTGACATTGGCAGTGACATGGGGACATCACGTGTCGCGAGTTGACGCCCACGCCTGGCACGGCGAGCCAAACCCGAAATCGAACCCGAACCCAGAAGTTCGGGTGAGGAGTGATGGGGGCAGAACCGAACCCGAAACCGAACCTCAACCCGAAACCGAACCAGTGCCCGATAGCCTCGGATAGGAAACCAAACTCGGAACTGAACCCAGATTACAAGACAGATGGCCAGAACCGCGGAGGACGGTGGGCTAACAACCCAAGGTGGCGACACAGTCGGACATTGTTGCCGACAGACGGAATCTGCAGCTCACGCAAGAATGGCTGATTCCTTCCTAAAGGCATCAACTGTCGTTGTGCCCACGCCTGCACCGCAACTGGTTGCACACACACCGGTTGCACGACGGTGGACACAGCTTCCTTCACTGCAGGCTTCACTGCGTAAGTGAAATCAGCTGTGACTGTGGCTGACTCGCAGCCGCGTGACAGCGGCGCCTTCACTCCACTGAGCCAGTAGTCCCGGTCCTGCTGCTGTTCCTTGCTGCAGCTGCTGCTCCATTGTCCAGCGGTGTCCCCGGGAGGTGAATCCTGCAGACGGTGGGTGTGCAGTTTACGGCTGCCGCGACACTGTCCGGTCACTGAGTGACTGACACTGTGACAGTCACAGTGTGACACAGCCTCAACAAGGACAGTGGAGAATGACCGTGGTCACTGGTATGTCAGGCCAAGAAACGGATCATGAGTCTGATGAGATCAGTTGTCTCGCTCGGCTGTAGCATCTGGCCAGCTACTACAGTTCTGTCACCGCGAATAGCCCCGAACGTCAGTGTGGCACGCCGTGACACGCCGCCTGGCTCTGATGCGGTTCTCTTGAGTACTTGCTTGAGGCACCCGATCGGGGATCGAGTGTGGCCGCGGTGGCCAGCTTGAAGTTGTGAAACGGTGCAACCAGTCGCTCTGAGGCACCCAGAACGTCTTGAGACGTCTCGGGTGGGGCATTGAAGCCAGCTTTATGCCTACGGACAAGGAAACACCAAAAACGGATGGAAGGGGCTGGACTGGGTCAAAAAATTTTGTCGAATTTTTTGGGGTCCAAATTTTTGGGGTCGAAAATTTTGGTCGAGATTTTTGGTCCAAATCTTTGGTGGAAATTTTGGGTCCAAATTTTTGGTCCAAATTTTTGGTCGAAATTTTGGGTCCAAACTTTGGGTCCAAATTTTGGTCGAAATTTTTGGGGTCCAATTTTTGGGGTCGAAATTTTGGGTCCAAAATTTTTGGTCGAAATTTTGGGTCCAAATTTTTGGTCCAATTTTTTGGCATCGAAATTTTTGGTCGAAATTTTTGGGTCCAGATTTTTGGTCAAAATCTCGTTGGGCAAAATTTTGCGGGCAAAATGTTGGGGCAAATTTTGGTCGAAAATTTTGCCCTACCACCACACCTGTTCTCAAGAACTAACCCGAGGCAGGTATCCACCGTACCGATAACCGATAACCGATAATCCTTTTTTTTACCCTGGAATTTTGAATGTTGTGGCCGAGTCAAAGCACGCACGCCACCGGCACTATAGGTGGCCGGTTCGGTTTCCTCAAAAGACTTTTTACACGACCAAACAAATTTTGTGCCCTTATATCCCACTTCAAACAAATTTTGTGCCCTTATATCCCAGATTGGGATATAAGGGCACAAAATTTGTTTGAAGTGGGATATAAGGGCACAAATTTGTTTGGGGTGGGATATAAGGGAAATTTACCTTATTAGATTCACGGTTAAACGAAGCTAGCGCACAAGGTTTGCCTGATCTCGCACCTACTTTCCGATACCCCAAATAGATGCTCTATTCAAACTCGGAAAAGGTCGCGTTGGCAGAAACGGTGAAGATGATAATTGTCACAGGGTTGGTGAAATGAAAGCGAGAATGTGGAATAGAATCCCTGGACGTGAAACTAAAGGAGCTGACATCCGGCTGCCTCCGGGTAGCTCAAAACAGATAAACAGCGCCCTCGGGCGTGCTCACAAAACAATGGTGCTGCGCGGAGCGCTATCACTGAGATGGACGACAGGGTGGCTGGACGCACTTCCCGTAATCCTCTAGCAACGTCCTCAGACGTGAGAAAATAGAAATAGGCCGACATCACGCAATGCAGAAAGGGACGCGAGGAGGCGGAATGCCTTGCCTGTATGGGTCTCGTGTCCATACGTCCGCTAATTGCTCAGCGGTCGGAACCCACACAGTCTCGAGAACACATTGGTGTTCTTCCAACACGTCGCGGACCTGGCAGAGGATGAAGTTCCCGAGTTGGGTCTTCGACTTCCAATTCCTCAGACAGTTCACGGCGGGCAAGTTGTCGACAAAGATTCTTATTGTCGATAGCGGAGAGCGCGAAGCCGCGTACGCAATAGCAAACTTTGCCGCCGTTAATTCGGCAAAGAAGATATGCTGCGGGATATCTCTCCACGGTCCCCACATTGCCATGGAATCCACTAGCCAGGCCCATCCCTGCATGCTGGCGTCGGACCATGCCTCGACGAGGGTATCCCGCTGCTGCATGTCGAACGTGACCCACCGGTTCCCCGACAGACGCCGCCTCACCCCAGCAAGGAAAGGAAGGACGTCCCAGGGTGCCTGTTAGGACCTGATGCGCCAGTGTCCCCATCCACGCAAGCACCGGGCTCACTCTGCAAAGCGGCGTGCCCCACACCGTCCACGCCCAGATGGCGGTCCCGACGACCTTCCAGATCCCGCGCACGGTCATCTGTGCCGACTCAGCTGAGCAAAACAGCAGGTGCGCTTTTCTCGCCCACTCCTGTTTCAGCCTGTACGTCTTCGCCGCGAGGTCGAATTCTACCCCGAGGACGACTGGTTTCGAGCTGGGCTCGAGGACGGACTTCTCGTCGTTGACTGTCATGCGCACCTTGCGGGCACGCCGCAAAACTCGGTCGCGCACGGCGCGAAGCGCATCCGGACAGTCTTCAACGAGGGCCCAGTCGTCGTACCAGACTATCTTATCGTCCCCGGCAGGCTCCGTGATGACAAGCGCCGAGTCCTGCGCAATCACGGGCGAGAAAGACCAGCCCATCGTCAGCCGGCGCCACCTATACAGAGCCACGCCCCCGTCGAGCTTCCTTGTGCGGAGCCCGAAGAAAGCTGACGTCGACCGTCCTACTGGGAACTGGAAGAAGTAGGACTTCAGGTCAACGACGACTGCGTACGACTTCGACATCATCTTGGCGATGACCTCGTCGACACGCAAGAGGCTGAACTTCGGCGGGGGCTCCATCAGCTCGTTCAGCGGGCGGCCGTCAACGATGGAAAAGCCGGAAGGACGCACTTCAGCGGCTCCGAACGGGGGACGCGCTCCACAAACCCAACGCTTTCCAGCGTCTGCGCATGGCGGGCAAACGCGTCGCTCTTCCGACCCGGCACGAGAGGAGTGCCCAACAACTTCCGTCGGAAGGAGTGCCCGTCCGTTAGGAGGTCAAGCAAGCCGTGCAAGCGGGCCCCGGGGCCGGCGAGGCTCCGGAGCTTGCGGAGATCGATCGGCGGCACTGCCGTGACGTCTAGCGGCCTCGCAGATCTCGGGGCACCGATGCCCGGAATGAGACCTCTCGTTTCTGGTGGGAGGTACCCGAGAGGAACTGCGGTAGGAGGGTCGTAGAAATGGGGGTGGAGCCGGAGGAAAAGCCTCCTCCCCCTGAGCAACCTGGACCTTCGCGACTTCAACCCCCTGACCTGCCGAGGCGAGAAGCCGGCGTCGGGCAAGGGTTGTTTCTGTCGTGTCGGGAAACGGCTGTCGCAAAGGGTAGGATGAGCTAATTCCGAGTGCCCGGGTGCATTCGTGGAAGCGCTTCCCGGGTCTTCGCGTTGTGCGGCGTTGCCAGCCGGAGGCGGGAGTAGAGCCTCCGTCGTACTCCCGCCAGGTCCTTCAAGTCTGCAGTCGGCCAGGGGGGACCAGTCCCCAGACGACCGTTCCATGCCGGTCTTCAGCTCCGACCGGCTTTCTCCCCCTTTCCCGCCGGCGAACGGGGGGCCGCCGACTCCCCGGGCTCGCAAGGGTTCCATACCCGCCACTCCCGGGTGGCCTTGTCGGCAGCTTCCTCAGCCGCCGCCCAGTCAGGATCCATCAGCCGACGGCTGGTCCGTGCGGCCCGCGTACCGGCATTTTTCCCGGAGGGTAGTGTATGATTAGGAGGAGAATGGAAATAAAATGAAAGCGAGAATGTGGGGTAAGCCCTGATTATTAGATTCACGGTTAAACGAAGCTAGCGCACAAGGTTTGCCTGATCTCGCACCTACTTTCCGATACCAAATAGATGCTCTATTCAAACTCTCTCTCTCGTGTGCCTGCAGCAACATGGACCCGAACCGTTCGAGCAGAAAACACAACAGGTGGGGAAAGGGCGTGGCGGTGGGCGCCCTGCTACATGACGCCTGCAGAAGACGTTCAAAAAACGCCCAAGCTTCGCAGCACACAAGCTGCGCTAGAATCGCGAGGAATTGAAACGAAATGGATGAGAGAGCGAAAAGAGTACATTCGGAAGCATAACCTTCACCGGCTTCTGGGTGATCTGATGGATGGGTGTCTCTGCAAACCGGACAGCCAACTGCCTGACAACCCCACTCTGTTCTTGGCGGAATCAATCTTCCGAGTTCTCCTTCAATCACATCAAACTGTCGCCAGCCGAAAAGCACTTTTTGCGAGTGAGAGTTCTGTAAAGGCGCTCAACGGACTTCATAAAACACTGTCGTCACTCCTCAATGAGAGTCCGCAAGAAGCGCTGCGAGAAAGTCTTCAAGCTGAGAACAATGGTATGTCCAGTTAGAACTAAGAACATCGCGTGCCATGCCACTCCTTGAGATTTGATGGGTTCAGTGTCTCGATCTATTTGCGCTTTGAATTGCCTGCACTCACACCCGTGAAACGATAGATCCAGGGCGCAAACCCTAGATGAGTTGTCAGACCACATAGAAGTGTACTACAATATCGCAGCGCAGGGGCTCACTTTTCTGTTGTATACCGTGGATACAAGTTGTACACGGCCAAGTAGGTAAGCTTATAGAGTACAACTTTCTTCCTTTTCTTGGAATGAATTGAACAACCGGTCCCTGAAAGAAAGTGTGACGACTCTATAATTGTACATCAACACAAATGGGAGACAGTTTTGTTCCCAGCTTTGTTCAACTGTATGACACTTTTCATTTTCGTTTTTTCTCCGCAACTTTTCACTTTCACTAAACAGATGAATTAGCCGGCTGTGCTCAAATTCCGAGAGATGAAATTCAGATCACTCCTCCGCAGGCTCAATCGGTAAACATCTTGCAGAGTTCTAGCTTTCTGCTGGATGCTCAGCCAAAGGTGACGCACACAGATCACTATGTAGAAGCCCGCGAGACTGAGAATGGCAGTTCTGCTGCTGTAGCCACCGAAGATGTCACCCCTGTTTCGGCAGTCGATGAACAGCCAAAAGGTGGTCTGTCTCCGACTGCTGCAGGTGATGCCTGTGCCATAGAAACAGCAGTTTCTGCAAAACCATCAGAGCCACCAGCAGCACCTTCTTCACTGCCTAAAGCTGTTGCGAGCAACTCCATCAAAGAACCAGTGCGCTGTGAATGGGAAGAAACCTTGGCACAAAACGGCAAGCGACTTTGGTACAACTCCAAGACGAAAGTCAAAACATGGGAAAAGCCAAAGGCTGTCGCCGAACGAGAGCAAGATAGCACAAGTGATGACTGGTGTGCTGTACAAGGAGAAAGCAGTGTTTGGTACTACAACACTCGGACTGGCATGAAACAATGGCATAAGCCTGAGAATTTTCGCGGCACGCAGCGAACAATCGCATCTTCTTCTGCAGCACCAAAGGCAAGGAGCCCCACACCAGAAGCTAGGGCCCTGTCGGAAAACTGGACAGTGTACACACGTGATGATGGTCCGTCATATTATATCTGTAACAAAACAAAGATGAAACAATGGGCGAAGCCTGACGAACTTGTCGACCCCATTCTCATCGGAACCGGTTGGGCTGAACACGACTACCAGGGGACCTCCTACTATGTTCATGCAGGCTCGAACGTATGTCTCAATAATATGCTCGAAGCACGGCATTTCCAAGCAGGGTCCAGCCCTGGGAGGTCCGAAGCCGAAAACAGGGATGGGGTTTAGCAGAAATGATCTGGCACAGTAAGACTGGGTGCACAAAGGTAGTGTCCAAAACTATAACCATGTTTGAAGCCGATTCTAAACTCACATACTATCGGCGAGCTTCTTCGGAAGGTAAAGTGAAAAGAAAAGTGTCATCTTGATTGTGCTCGATGTCCGATTATACCTCGCATACACGCCTTTTGCTTGTAGTGTGCGGACATCTTCTCAGCCTTGTTGAGAAAATGGGTTTTAAGACCACATACGGAAACTTTCCACACTTACAGCTTCACACATGGCACAAAGACGAAGTGCTTCAGCACATTCAGAAGGCAAAATCTGGTATGCCCCTTCAAAATCAGTAAAAACTGATGCGGTTGTTGATGTTGTCCTGCGAAAGTGAGCATCGCAAAAAAAAAAAAAAAAAAAATAATAATGCAACAGACACCAAGTCGAAGACAAACCCGAATTCGAAAACTGAAGTTGGAGGCGGTTGGACACAATATACCACTATTGATGGCAGGCAGTATGTATTTTGTCTCCGGTAATCAGAACGATGAAAGGCCTCAACGACTCGTCGACTAGACCTCTTGAGGGTCGATGTGCCCAACTGGAGGACACCGATTTCAAACCCGCTTCTATTGTTGTTGTTGCACTAGTGGCCTGTCATCTTACTTCACCACCCCAAGCTGTCGGTAGTGTGCGATGCGTGTCGCAGCTGATGGTGAAATGAAGTCAAATTCGGAATCTGAATCCTTCTTCTACATTATCACGGTACACCGAGAAGCAGCAAGATTGCGAAGTCTAAGTGCCAGAGCCCATGTTCTTTGTCTAAGATTCGTCCTCATTCGAGTCTTAACCAAAAGCATCGTCCAATGTGCAGTGTGTGTACCTGTAAAGCAATCGCGAGCTGTTCATGATATATTCTCGTTGTCCCAGGTTGTAGGTGTGTAAGAGGGGCAAGCAACATAGAAAGTTAGTAGGGTCATTACCTGTAAACAAGTTGCTTGAAAGAAGTACGTGCGCTCGGCTAAAGGCCGGTGCGGGGCGAGACTGTAGGCAGCTGTTAAAGTTCGGGAAACAGTAAAGTTCGGGCGCAGCTAAGTTCGGACGATGCAAAGTTTGGGTGATGCAAATTTCTGGTGACCAAAGTTCGGGCGAAGCAAAGTTCGGGCACAGCTGAGTTTGGGTGAAGCAAAGTTCGGGCGAAGCTAAGTTCCAGTGAACCAAAGTTCGAGTCGAAGCTTAGTTCTGGTGAAGCAAAGCAAAGTTCGGGCGAAGCAAAGTTCGGGTTCTGGTGATGCTGAGTGTGTTAGCAAGTTCAGTGCCAGTACCTGGGGGGGAGACTCCCCTGGACTTCGTTTCCTGTGGTGACCCGAATACCGCGAGATACTGAGAAACTCAGCAAAAAACGCAAATTTCGGGCACATCGGACCCCGATACGCAACAACCCTCGAAACAATCTTCGACCGTAAAAGTGTGAGGGTGGGGTTCGAACCCAGGCCTACCGGTCTGAAGGCCGACACCCGCTCTCTGCCACCCATATCCATTTTGGGAGTGGAAAAAAACCTAGCTCTGCATTAAATCGCGTCAAAAACAATACACTTTTTTAGTATAGACAAAAGCCGGGTTGGCTCGAGAGGCTATTCACATTGCATGTTCATAGGACCTCCAGTCTCGAAAAAGTGATACTGCACAAGAAACCTTTTTCTGTGTCAGCAGAGTCAGTCCCATTCTCACTTCACGACTGCAGGTTCTACATCAATAAAGAGACAAACGAAAAAACGTGGTCGCATCCTTTCAACAACACGGTTCCTAAAGACCAATCATTTCAGCATGTCGGAGACGCGCAGGAAGAGATTAGGTGCTCTTAGCAATTCCTCAGATCTTACTTGACTGCATGGTCTGGAATTAGTTTCAGACTCCTTCTGTTCTGTGCTGCCGTTTCGGCTTGTTGCAGTCAGCAAAGTCTTGGACACCAAGCTGCACATTGTTGCCCCATTGGTGCACCAGCACGCGTTGTGCCTTGATTCATAGTCGTGTTCTTGGACATCCACTGACCTGGCCCAGGGCTGCTCTCACAACTTGAAAGGACGGCACCGCATTCAACACAAGGAGTACACAGTGCTGGGACAACTTCATTTGCAGTTGCCTTGAATTGTTTCCCTTTGCGCATTTCCCCTTCCATTCTTTTGCAGGGTACACTCGGGCCTTCAGAAGCTTTGATGTGGTCAACTATTCCACAGGGACATGCCTTAAGAAGCCTTAGCCTTGATGTGAGCCAACTTTTCTGAAGGGACTGCCTTTAGAAGCCTTGATGTAGGCCAGCTTTGCTGCAGGGCCTGGCCTTCAGAAGCCTAGATTTGCTGAAGGGCCTGGCCTTTCGAAGCCTTGATGTAGGCCAAATTTGCTTAAGGGCCTGGACTTTAGAAGCCTTGATGGCCACCAACTTTCCTGCGGCAGCTGGCCTTTAAAAGCCTTGATGTGGGCCATCTTTGCTGAAGGGCCTGGCCTTTAGAAGCCTTGATGGCCACCAACTTTCCTGCAGCAGCTGGTCCTTAGAAGCCTTGATGTGGGCCAACTTTCCTGAAGGAGGCTGTCCTTTAGAAGCCTTGATGTGGGCCATCTTTGCTGAAGGGCCTGGCCTTTAGAAGCCTTGATGGCCACCAACTTTCCTGCAGCAGCTGGTCCTTAGAAGCCTTGATGTGGGCCAACTTTCCTGAAGGGGGCTGTCCTTTAGAAGCCTTGATGTGGGCTAAATTTGCTGAAGGGCCTGGCCTTTCGAAGTCTTGATGTGGGCCAAATTTGCTTAAGGGCCTGGCCTTTAGAAGCCTTGATGGCCACCAACTTTCCTGCGGCAGCTGGCCTTTAGAAGCCTTGATGTGGGCCATCTTTGCTGAAGGGCCTGGCCTTTAGAAGCCTTGATGGCCACCAACTTTCCTGCAGCAGCTGGTCCTTAGAAGCCTTGATGTGGGCCAACTTTCCTGAAGGAGGCTGTCCTTTAGAAGCCTTGATGTGGGCCATCTTTGCTGAAGGGCCTGGCCTTTAGAAGCCTTGATGGCCACCAACTTTCCTGCAGCAGCTGGTCCTTAGAAGCCTTGATGTGGGCCAACTTTCCTGAAGGGGGCTGTCCTTTAGAAGCCTTGATGTGGGCTAAATTTGCTGAAGGGCCTGGCCTTTCGAAGTCTTGATGTGGGCCAAATTTGCTTAAGGGCCTGGCCTTTAGAAGCCTTGATGGCCACCAACTTTCCTGCGGCAGCTGGCCTTTAGAAGCCTTGATGTGGGCCATCTTTGCTGAAGGGCCTGGCCTTTAGAAGCCTTGATGGCCACCAACTTTCCTGCAGCAGCTGGTCCTTAGAAGCCTTGATGTGGGCCAACTTTCCTGAAGGGGGCTGTCCTTTAGAAGCCTTGATGTGGGCTAAATTTGCTGAAGGGCCTGGACTTCAGAAGCCTTGATGGCCACCAACTTTCCTGTGGCAGCTGGCCTTCAGAAGCCTTGATGTGGGCCAACTTTCCCGAAGGGGGCTGTCCTTTAGAAGCCTTGATGTGGGCTAAATTTGCTGAAGGGCCTGGCCTTTCGAAGTCTTGATGTGGGCCAAATTTGCTTAAGGGCCTGGCCTTTAGAAGCCTTGATGGCCACCAACTTTCCTGCGGCAGCTGGCCTTTAGAAGCCTTGATGTGGGCCATCTTTGCTGAAGGGCCTGGCCTTTTGAAGCCTTGATGGCCACCAACTTTCCTGCAGCAGCTGGTCCTTAGAAGCCTTGATGTGGGCCAACTTTCCTGAAGGGGGCTGTCCTTTAGAAGCCTTGATGGGGGCTAAATTTGCTGAAGGGCCTGGCCTTTAGAAGCCTTGATGGCCACCAACTTTCCTGCAGCAGCTGGTCCTTAGAAGCCTTGATGTGGGCCAAGTTTCCTGAAGGGGGCTGTCCTTAGAAGCCTTGATGTGGGCCAACTTTCCTGAAGGGCCTGTCCTTTAGAAGCCTTGATGTGGGCCAACTTTCCCGAAGGGGCTGTCTTTTAGAAGCCTTGATGTGGGCTAAATTTGCTGACGGGCCTGGCCTTTCGAAGCCTTGATGTGGGCCAAATTTGCTTAAGGGCCTGGACTTTAGAAGCCTTGATGTGGGCTAAATTTGCTGAAGGGCCTGGCCTTTCGAAGCCTTGATGTGGGCCATCTTTGCTGAAGGGCCTGGCCTTTAGAAGCCTTGATGGCCACCAACTTTCCTGCAGCAGCTGGTCCTTAGAAGCCTTGATGTGGGCCAACTTTCCTGAAGGAGGCTGTCCTTTAGAAGCCTTGATGTGGGCTAAATTTGCTGAAGGGCCTGGCCTTTCGAAGCCTTGATGTGGGCCATCTTTGCTGAAGGGCCTGGCCTTTAGAAGCCTTCATGGCCACCAACTTTCCTGCACCAGCTGGTCCTTAGAAGCCTTGATGTGGGCCAACTTTCCTGAAGGAGGCTGTCCTTTAGAAGCCTTGATGTGGGCTAAATTTGCTGAAGGGCCTGGCCTTTAGAAGCCTTGATGTGGGCCAAATTTGCTTAAGGGCCTGGACTTCAGAAGCCTTGATGGCCACCAACTTTCCTGTGGCAGCTGGCCTTCAGAAGCCTTGATGTGGGCCAACTTTCCCGAAGAGGGCTGTCCTTTAGAAGCCTTGATGTGGGCTAAATTTGCTGAAGGGCCTGGCCTTTCGAAGCCTTGATGTGGGCCATCTTTGCTGAAAGGCCTGGCCTTTAGAAGCCTTGATGGCCACCAACTTTCCTGCAGCAGCTGGTCCTTAGAAGCCTTGATGTGGGCCAACTTTCCTGAAGGGGGCTGTCCTTTAGAAGCCTTGATGTGGGCTAAATCTGCTGAAGGGCCTGGCCTTTCGAAGCCTTGATGTGGGCCATCTTTGCTGAAGGGCCTGGCCTTTAGAAGCCTTCATGGCCACCAACTTTCCTGCAGCAGCTGGCCTTTAGAAGCCTTGATGTGGGCCATCTTTGCTGAAGGGCCTGGCCTTTTGAAGCCTTGATGGCCACCAACTTTCCTGCAGCAGCTGGTCCTTAGAAGCCTTGATGTGGGCTAAATTTGCTGAAGGGTCTGGCTTTTCGAAGCCTTGATGTGGGGCATCTTTGCTGAAGGGCCTGGCCTTTTAGAAGCCTTGATGGCCACCAACTTTCCTGCAGCAGCTGGTCCTTAGAAGCCTTGATGTGGGCCAACTTTCCTGAAGGGGGCTGTCCTTTAGAAGCCTTGATGGGGGCTAAATTTGCTGAAGGGCCTGGCCTTTAGAAGCCTTGATGGCCACCAACTTTCCTGCAGCAGCTGGTCCTTAGAAGCCTTGATGTGGGCCAACTTTCCTGAAGGGCCTGTCCTTTAGAAGCCTTGATGTGGGCCAACTTTCCCGAAGGGGCTGTCTTTTAGAAGCCTTGATGTGGGCTAAATTTGCTGAAGGGCCTGGCCTTTCGAAGCCTTGATGTGGGCCATCTTTGCTGAAGGGCCTGGCCTTTAGAAGCCTTGATGGCCACCAACTTTCCTGCAGCAGCTGGTCCTTAGAAGCCTTGATGTGGGCCAACTTTCCTGAAGGAGGCTGTCCTTTAGAAGCCTTGATGTGGGCTAAATTTGCTGAAGGGCCTGGCCTTTCGAAGCCTTGATGTGGGCCATCTTTGCTGAAGGGCCTGGCCTTTAGAAGCCTTCATGGCCACCAACTTTCCTGCACCAGCTGGTCCTTAGAAGCCTTGATGTGGGCCAACTTTCCTGAAGGAGGCTGTCCTTTAGAAGCCTTGATGTGGGCTAAATTTGCTGAAGGGCCTGGCCTTTCGAAGCCTTGATGTGGGCCATCTTTGCTGAAGGGCCTGGCCTTTAGAAGCCTTGATGGCCACCAACTTTCCTGCAGCAGCTGGTCCTTAGAAGCCTTGATGTGGGCCAACTTTCCTGAAGGAGGCTGTCCTTTAGAAGCCTTGATGTGGGCTAAATTTGCTGAAGGGCCTGGCCTTTCGAAGCCTTGATGTGGGCCATCTTTGCTGAAGGGCCTGGCCTTTAGAAGCCTTGATGGCCACCAACTTTCCTGCAGCAGCTGGTCCTTAGAAGCCTTGATGTGGGCCAACTTTCCTGAAGGGGCTGTCCTTTAGAAGCCTTGATGTGGGCTAAATTTGCTGAAGGGCCTGGCCTTTCGAAGCCTTGATGTGGGCCATCTTTGCTGAAGGGCCTGGCCTTTAGAAGCCTTCATGGCCACCAACTTTCCTGCACCAGCTGGTCCTTAGAAGCCTTGATGTGGGCCAACTTTCCTGAAGGGGGCTGTCCTTTAGAAGCCTTGATGTGGGCTAAATTTGCTGAAGGGCCTGGCCTTTCGAAGCCTTGATGTGGGCCATCTTTGCTGAAGGGCCTGGCCTTTTAGAAGCCTTGATGGCCACCAACTTTCCTGCAGCAGCTGGTCCTTAGAAGCCTTGATGTGGGCCAACTTTCCTGAAGGGGGCTGTCCTTTAGAAGCCTTGATGGGGGCTAAATTTGCTGAAGGGCCTGGCCTTTAGAAGCCTTGATGGCCACCAACTTTCCTGCAGCAGCTGGTCCTTAGAAGCCTTGATGTGGGCCAAGTTTCCTGAAGGGGGCTGTCCTTAGAAGCCTTGATGTGGGCCAACTTTCCTGAAGGGGCTGGCTTTTAGAAGCCTTGATGTGGGCTAAATTTGCTGAAGGGCCTGGCCTTTCGAAGCCTTGATGTGGGCCATCTTTGCTGAAGGGCCTGGCCTTTAGAAGCCTTCATGGCCACCAACTTTCCTGCAGCAGCTGGTCCTTAGAAGCCTTGATGTGGGCCAACTTTCCCGAAGGGGGCTGTCCTTTAGAAGCCTTGATGTGGGCTAAATCTGCTGAAGGGCCTGGCCTTTCGAAGCCTTGATGTGGGCCAACTTTCCTGAAGGGGGCTGTCCTTTAGAAGCCTTGATGTGGGCTAAATTTGCTGAAGGGCCTGGCCTTTCGAAGTCTTGATGTGGGCCAAATTTGCTTAAGGGCCTGGCCTTTAGAAGCCTTGATGGCCACCAACTTTCCTGCGGCAGCTGGCCTTTAGAAGCCTTGATGTGGGCCATCTTTGCTGAAGGGCCTGGCCTTTAGAAGCCTTGATGGCCACCAACTTTCCTGCAGCAGCTGGTCCTTAGAAGCCTTGATGTGGGCCAAGTTTCCTGAAGGGGGCTGTCCTTAGAAGCCTTGATGTGGGCCAACTTTCCTGAAGGGCCTGTCCTTTAGAAGCCTTGATGTGGGCCAACTTTCCCGAAGGGGCTGTCTTTTAGAAGCCTTGATGTGGGCTAAATTTGCTGAAGGGCCTGGCCTTTCGAAGCCTTGATGTGGGCCAAATTTGCTTAAGGGCCTGGACTTTAGAAGCCTTGATGTGGGCTAAATTTGCTGAAGGGCCTGGCCTTTCGAAGCCTTGATGTGGGCCATCTTTGCTGAAGGGCCTGGCCTTTAGAAGCCTTGATGGCCACCAACTTTCCTGCAGCAGCTGGTCCTTAGAAGCCTTGATGTGGGCCAACTTTCCTGAAGGAGGGTGTCCTTCAGAAGCCTTGATGTGGGCTAAATTTGCTGAAGGGCCTGGCCTTTCGAAGCCTTGATGTGGGCCAACTTTCCTGCACCAGCTGGTCCTTAGAAGCCTTGATGTGGGCCAACTTTCCTGAAGGAGGCTGTCCTTTAGAAGCCTTGATGTGCTAAATTTGCTGAAGGGCCTGGCCTTTAGAAGCCTTGATGTGGGCCAAATTTGCTTAAGGGCCTGGACTTCAGAAGCCTTGATGGCCACCAACTTTCCTGTGGCCACCACGCCCCGGAGCACCGGTGTCCGGGGCGTGGTGGGGTGGGGCAGTGCTGATGACGGGCCTGGGGCTCTTTTACATAGTCCGCAATGGGTGGAGCAAGGTCCCGCGGGCCTTGGCCCGGGGGACCCCGCCAACGACGAAGGTCCCCGAAAGCTCGGGGCCGGGACGACAGGACCCAGGGACGCACAGCACTGCCCCGGAACCCCGGTACCCGCGCGGCTCCAAGCTGGTGTGGGAAAGGAGGGTGGGCCTTCTCAAAAGCTCCCGCCCAAGTGGCCTACACGGTGGGGCGCAGGCCCGGAGTAGTTGTACCCGCAGCCGGTGGGTTTGGACGGCGCTAGTGCTAGTAGGGGCGGCAGCGGCGTGGGGGGACTCCCACCTGACGGAACGGCTCCGGGGCAGGAGGGGGGACGGTTTGCCGAACGTAGGGGCCTCAGGACTGGGCCGACCGAGCTCGTCGACTGCAGCCGAGGGGCGGGTCCCAGGCCGCGAGACCGCTTGGGAGGCGATGTGGGAAGGTGCCCGGCAGGCACGACCAATCCTGGCCCCAGGGGCCCAGTGGACGATGCTCGCTGCGGGGCTGGGCATGCTCCTGGGGCTGAGGCGACGAAGGCAGCCGGAAGGCGGAACACTCGAGAGGCGGCCGAGGAGGTTGCGGAGGTGGAGGGGTTCACGCCCGGGCAGACGCCGCCCGGTCTCGGCCTACGAGAGGGAAGAGGCCGCTCGGAGGCAGGAGGCGAGGTACGAGGGGTGGGGCGACCCGCAGGCCGGCCCTCAAGTGATCTGGCTCGACCCCCACGACCTGAGGGGTGGCGGGGAGCCCGAGGCGACGAAAAAGGCGCAGCAGCAGAAGCGCCCCCCGAGCCGGTCGGCCCCCGGCAACAACCCCGAGTGCCCAAGCGTGCGGGAAGAGGCGTGCAAAGTCGGAGGCTGCCCCTTCAAAGGCACGCGCGATAAACTCGTGCATCACCTGGCGAGGGAGCACCAGTTGCCGGGGGGGAAGGACGCCGTGCCGGCGGCGGATCTAGCCAGGCTAAAGATGGGCCTGTGCCACCACTGCGGAGCTGTGGAGGACCGGAAGTGCGCCAGCAATGCCCATGTGAGCTGCAGGCAGAAAGCCGAGTCGACCAGGGACCACCCGCACGAAGAGCCGGAAGGGTGCTGGGAATACGCGGCGGCGATCGACCGCACCAGGATCCTAAGGGAAGCGGGGGCGACGGCTCTCTCCACAAGCGGGGAGGGCGGAAACTGTGGCTACAGGGCGCTCCTGCACGCGATGGACCCCTCCGCGGACGACGTGGGGCAGCTCAGGAGGGAGTTAGCCCGCCACATAGCGACGAGGTCGGACTACTATAAAGGGGTCCTGGGCTCGGAGAAAGCAGTGCGGGAATACGTCCAGGAGATGGGGTCGGGCTCGAAGTGGATGGACCACCTCGCTCTCCAGGCAGCGGCCGACATGCGCGGGGCGTGCATCATCGTGGTGAAGGGAGGGAGGAACCCGGTCATCAGGATAGGGGAGGACACGCGGGACGAGAGGAGGATCCTCGTGGTGGCTTTCGGTAACGGGCACTACGAGAAGGTCTCCTACAAGGACCTGAAAAAGGAGAAGGCCGAGGGAAGTGCGAAAGAGATCCTCTGGAAGAGGTCGGCCAAGGCGAAGATGGTCAACGTAGATGAAAGCCCCGCGCACGCGGGGACAATCGAGGGGACCCTCGGTGTCCGCGACGCCCGGTGGTTGGCTTGCCCAGACCTGAAGCAGGGGTGCTACTCCCTGCACGGGATTCGGCAGGGAGCGGCCTTCTTTTGCCCACTGCTCGGGTGCGAGAGGTCCATGAGGGCGGCGGGCGGGCGGATGGGACCGAAGTTCAGCAGCTTCGGGGCTTTAAAGGCGCACTTAGATGTCCACAACAGGGAGGACAAGATCAACCCTAACGTACTGTCGCAGCTGGGGCTGAGGGAGTGCGTGGTGTGCGGGGACATGGTCAAGATCGAGAAGATGGCACACGCAGCGTGCGCCAAGAAGCTGAAGGGAGGGGACAACCCGGGGGTGACGAGCATCCCTCACGCGGACAGGAGTACGCTCCCAGGGTGGGGGGAAGTGGCACACCTGCGGCTCCAGACCCGCAACTCCGTTCCGAGGCCGCTCCACCGGTTGTGGGCGGAGACTTTAACGCGGACCTTGAAACTGGTCAACGAGGAAAAGAGCGAGGCCTCGGCGCTCTTGCTGTACATGCTGCCGAAGACGTGCCTGGGGAGGGACAGGGGGGGCCGGAAGGCCCATAACAAGAACATCACCCTGACGAGAGACAGGCTGGTGGCCTGGGGCGAAGGCAGCTACAGCCGGCTGTGGGAAGACGCCAAGGCCGGGGCCGCCGCGGCCGGCGGGAAAGACAGGGCAAGATTGGACGAGGAGGAGGGGAAGCTGGCCAGAGCCACAACGCTGACCAAGATGGGGAGATTCTCTATGGGCAACGCGGCACTGGTAGCAGAGGGCCTAGCCGAGGACAACAACACCACCTGGGAAGCTCTCCTTTCCAAACACCCGAAGGCAGCCGAACACCGGCGACCAAACACGCCGAAGGCAGCCGAACACCGGCGACAGGAGGGGCCGGCAGGGCTGGAGGCCGGGGACCCGCTCTCGGTGCCTGAGGACGCAGTGCTCAGCGCGATAAAAGAGTTTCCGAGAGGCTCGGGGGCCGGCCCGTCCTCCCTCAGGGCGCAGTTCCTCAAGGACGCGGCGGGAGCGCCAGACAATCCGGGGGTTGTGGCAGAGATGACGTCCTTTGTCAACCTGCTGCTGGCGGGCAAGGTCCCGGTCGAGGCGAGGCCGTACCTGGCCGGAGCCACACTGATAGCCCTCAGGAAGAAAGACAAGCCCGGGGACGTCCGGCCGATCGCAGTGGGAGAGGTGTGGCGGCGCCTGACGGCCAAGTGCGCGTGCGCCAAAGTTAAGGACCAGGCCAGGGAGGTGCTGATGGAGGGCAATCAGGTGGGGGTAGCGGTGCCGGGAGGAGCGGAAGCGGCAGTACAAGTGGTACGGGAGTACGCCCGCCGGATGAGCAGGGTGAAGGGGAAGGCCATGCTGAAGGTGGATTTGCGGAACGCCTTCAACTGCGTGCACAGGGAGGCGTTCCTGAGGGAAGTGGAGGACCGCTTGCCAGAGATCTGGCCCTGGGTGAAGTGGTGCTACGGAGGGAGCTCCAAGCTGTTCACCAAAGGGAGGGAGATCTCCTCAGAGGAAGGGGCGCAACAGGGGGACCCTCTCGGCCCCCTTCTGTTCTCCCTCGCCATAGCCCCCATCATCAAGCAGATTAAGGCAGAGACAGGAGGACCTGAGTCTTTTCTATTTAGACGACGGGTTTTTTGCAGGAGACAGCGAGTGCGTCCTCAAGGCGTTCAAAAAGTTTGAGCGAGCGTGCTTGAAGATAGGCCTGAAAGTGGCCAGGGACAAGTGCGAGTGGATCATGCTGGACGAGAGCCTGAGCAGGGACCCGCAGAGACTGGGGGTTCCCGAAGGACACGAAAATGAGGAAAGGGGACGCCTTCGACTTCCTGGGGGCCCCGATCGGGTCCGACCAACACTGCGCGGCGTTCCTGGGGAAGAAGGTGGAGGAGCTGAAGGCGACTTTCCGGATGCTCCGGAAAGATGGAGGACAAGCAGGCGGCCTACTGCCTCCTGAGAGCGTGCGACTCCTTCGGGAAAATGGTATACTACATGCGGGCCGTACCAGGGACAGGGGTCCGCAAGACTTTCCGGAAGTTCGACGCCCTTGTCAAAGACGCGATGGAGGACATCTGCGAGCTGGGGTTCTCGGACAGGTCATGGAAGCAGGCCAAACTGGCGATCAGGCTCGGAGGACTAGGGCTCAGGAGCACAGAGGAGCACCACGTGTCCGCCAGCATCGCAGCCCTAGCGGGCAGGAGGGGCCTGGCACGCACGCTGGACCCGGCTTACGAGATCAACGGAGCGCAGTGGGGGGAGGCCGCGGCGGAGTTCAATAGGTCGATTCCCCACCTCAAGGCCGAGGGGGGAGAGGCAGCAGTGAAAGTTGACCCGACCCCGCCGGAGGAGGTCCTAGTTCAACGCCTCCTGTCGAGGGCCGTCGAAGAAGACCAGCGTTTGGGTCTGCGGGGCAGCTACGAGGACGACATCAACCAGGCGAGGCTGAACTCGATCACCATGCCCCACGCCAGCTCCTGGCTCACGGCGATCCCGTGGGAAGGGAAGGACTTGCCCCCTGCGGAGTTCACCACGGCGGTGAGACTGTGGGTCGGCGCCCCGGTATACAAACCGGGGCAGACGTGCCAGCTGTGTGGAGAACGGGACATGGACCAGCTGGGCCTGCATGCCATGTTGTGCAAGAACGGAGGGGACATGAACACCAAGCACAACGCGGCCAGGGACGAGGTGTACTTGGCGTGCGCTGACGCCGCCCTGGACCCGAGGAAGGAAGAGAAGCACACCGTATCGGGCAGCACGGCAAGAATTCCGGGGGACGTGTCTCTCCCCAGGGGGGTGAACGAGAGAAGACCGAGATGGGTCGACGTGACGGTGATGAACCCCCAGGCGGCGTCGTATCGGAAGGGCGCAGCGAAGACGGTGGGCTACACCGCGCGCGTGGGCGAGGAGCTGAAACACAGGAAGTA